>PVJH01004120.1:0-130312 GCA_004026705.1 Nesogale talazaci | reverse complement strand
TATGCCCCCCCCCAAAACATACTGCTCCCCCCAAAAAATATGGCTCCCGAAAAACCATATGGATCCACAAAAACGTTTGGCTTCCCAAAAACATATGGCTCCCCAAAAAACAAACGGCTCACCAAAAAATACATGGCTTCCCCAAAAACCATATTGCTCCCCCAAAAAACGTTTGGTTACCCCCAAACCATTTGGTTCCCCAAAAACCATATGGTTCCCCCAAATCATATGGTTTCCCCAAACCATATGGCTCATTAACAACCATTTGGCTCCTGAAAAACCATATGGCCCCCCCAAAAGCCATATGGCCCCCCAAAACAATTTGGTTCCCCCAAAAGATATGGCTCCCAACAACATTATGGCTCCCCAAAACATATGCCCCCCAAAACCATATGCCTCCCAAAACACATGGCTCCCCCAAAACCATATGGCTCCCCCAAAACATATGGCTCATCAAAAACATATGGACCCGTAAAACTATATGGCCTCCAACAACCACATGGCCCCCCAAAAACCATATGGCCCCCTAAAAACCATATGGCCCTGCAAAACCATATGGTCCCCCAAAACATATGGCCCCCCAAAACCATATGGCTATACAAAAACATGTGGTTCCCCAAACCACATGGTTCCCCAAACCTATGGTTTCCCAAACCATGTGGTTTCCCAACAGACCCTATAAAATTAAATCGAAATACCCCATATGGTTTCCCAAACCATATGATAATTGATGTATGGAGCAATAGTGGATGTTAACCATCTCCTCACCCGGGTGTTAGCGCAGGGTTATCAGAGTAAAAGTGTGTTTGTAAACTGTATGGGAACTGAAAATTAGGAATAAAAGCATTTTCTTAAAAAAAATAGTGTCTCCCAGTCTCTGGCAGTAGGACGGAGCCCCTGAAGCACTCCCTGCTACAGAAGAGGAACAGTGAGAAGAGGAGCGTCTAACAGACTTGACTCTTCAAAAATATGCAGTGACAGGTCACCATGGCCAGGTGGTGGTCGCTCCTGCTAGGGCTGTGGATAGTCACACCAGCCTGGACTGGGGACAAAGGACTCACTGTGTGCATGAACACCAGCCACCACAAGCGAGTGCCTGGCCCAGAAGACAAACCAGGAGGCCCATCTGGAAGTGTCACGGCTCAACAACCTCGCTTGACGCACTGCGGGCTCCTGACCCCCAGCTGTCAGAAGCACATCTGCTTCTATGCATGCTCCCCAAACCTGGGGCCTTGGATCTGGAAGGTGGCCCCGGGTGGGCAAGGAGAGCGCGCTGTGGAGGTGCCTCTGTGCAGCGAGGACTGTGAGGAGTGGTGGATCGACTGCCACATGTCCTGCACCTACAAGTCCAACTGACTGGGCGGCAGGCACTGGAGGAGGGGGAAATGCCCCATCTCCTCCTTGTCTTCTCTCTCTTCCTGCCCATCCCATTCTAAGAGTCCCTAGACACCCCACCAGCAGGAGCTCCCACCAACCAAAGGCCATCTCATGTCTGAAGGGTGCAAAAGAGGCTGGGGATGCAAGGGATTTTTGGCGCCTCCAATCGGTTCCATCTCAGGCTGCCTTGTGCTGGGGGGTGCGTGGTGAGGGGGAGCTGGGGGCTTTCTGACTCCTCTCTCCTTTTTAACCCACCTCCAATCCCCTAGAATCACTGGTTGGCCGGCATTCGCTCTCCAGGGAGATCGGAGGAGGGCAAGTGTCTGCAGTCTGAACCATGGTCTTCCCAAGGGTCTTTGCTTTGGGGGACGCCTGGCCAGGGCAGGGCTGAGGTCATGGCTCCAAGGACGCCTGGCCAGAGCGGAGGGAAGATGGGCCTGAGGAGCCCCTCAAAGGGCCCACCACAGTGCCCGCCCAAACCATATGGTTCCGCAAACTATATGGTTTCCCAACACACTCTATAAAATAAAATAGACCATATGGTTTTCCCAGATCATGTGGTTTCCCCAGACCATATGGTTTCCCCAAACCATACAGCCCCTATAATATGAAATAGAAATACCCCATATGAAATCATATGGTTTCCCAAAACATATGGCTCATTAAAAGGCATATGGCTCTCCAAAAACCATATGGCTCCCCAAAAGACATATGGCTCTACAAAAACCATTTGGATCCCCCCAAAAACCATTTGGCTCATCTAAAACCATACATCCCCCCAAAAAATCATTTGGCTCCCCAAAAACCACAAGGCTCATCAGAAACCATATGGCCCCCAAAAAACATATGTTCCCCCAAAAACATGTGGCTCCCCCAAAACATATGGCTTCCCAAAAAACCTATGGTTCCCCTAAAGCCACATGGCTCCCCAAAAACTATTCGGTTCCCCCAAAACCATATGGTTTCCCAACACACCCTATAAAATAAAATAGAAATACCCCATATAGTTTCCCAAACCATATTTTTTTTGAACAAGGTGTCTTTTATTTGTGACATACAAATCCAACGGATGGGAAAGCAGTTTCCCCGCGATCCTTCAGTGGTAGCAGGCGGCGATCATGGAGTCTGCCAACATCCTCTAACAACAACCAACAGAATGAAAGCGTGTCCCATCCACACCCACTGCCCGGGAGGACGGCACACAGCGGCCCACCTGCCCTACAGACAAAGCCCCCCACAAATGGCCCGGAGTTCTTAAACTAAGACTTGGGGGAGACGTGAGTGGAGTCCCGAGGAGAGGGCAGCACGCTAGCTAGCGGGGATGCAAGCAAGATAACAGAGAAACTGACAGTCAAGTGATGGGAAATTGATGTGAGGATAAACGAATCAAATAGTGAATGGGAATAAGGGACCTATAAAATAGCCTTAGCAATTGGTTTAGAACCAATCTAGCAGTGAGAAATAGTAGGAAATGAATGGCTTCTAATGTAGATTATGCTGACTAAATTGAGAATTGGTATATGGAGCTCTAAAAATCCAGATATACTTCACATAATGCAAAGTAAATCAATTGCACTTGGAAATGAGTCCTAAATTGAAATCTAAGGCAATAATGCTCTTAAATATAATAAAGAGTGTGTGGCTGATTTTTTGTGTCAATTTAGCTAAATGAAATGTCATTAGCATTTAAATCAATTGGCCTGCAGTAGAGCAAATTACTCTCCATAATATGAGTGACCCTATCTAATTTGTTGAAGATCTAAATAGGAAAATCAGGTTTCCCAAGGGATAATTCTATCTCCAAACTTTAAATAGATCCAAATAATAATAATAATATATCCACTACCTTCCACGGAATTATGACTCATAAGAATTTCCCTCTCCTTATCGCTGTCTAGTCTACTTATCTGACACATTATACTGCTGGGATATTAATTTGCTTATTGAACTATTGATCTTGAAGAGGCCATTCCTCATATTCTTATGAATCATTTCTCTTAATGAATCTTTCTGTTAACAGGTAGACAGATAGATGATAGTAAGATATTGCTATCTCTGTGTTGAATGTGAGCAGCTTTGGTGGCTTAGTGGCAAAAGTGCTTCATTTTTAACCAAAATGTCAGCAGTTTTAATTCTACAGAGCCTTTGAAATGGGAAGGAGACTTCACAAGCCTTCGGGGCAATTCTATTCTGTCCCACTGAATTTCTTTGGGTCACTGTGAGTTAGAATGACAGCAGTGAATTTGGCTTTTTGTTTTGGGTTGAGTATGATGGTGGGATGGGTGGAGGCATAAGGAAATAGAGGAAAGTATTGGGGAGTAAGGGGCCTTTATAGTGGTTTAAATACAGGCATGTACATAGGTGCATATATTTATATATGATGGTGGGGAAATAGATCAACATGCATTTGCTGATCGGCTTAGTATTACGACAGCAGATATGCATTGAACCACCACTCAACTACTACCTCAATGCAGGAACATTTGTTCTATTAGATTGGCATTTCATGACGTGCACCTTCCCGATACAATCAATGAAATCAAATGTATGCAAAAGCAAATGTGGAGAAGAAAGTTGATCATGGCCAGCTATCAAAAGATATAGGGTCTGGGTTCTTAAAGATTTGAAAGTAAACAAACAGCCATCCAGCTCAGACGCAACAAAGCCCACATGGAAGAAGCACACCAGCTTGTGGTAACAAGAGGTGTCAAAAGGATCAATTATAAGATTTCAAGAACTAATAATCATAACATTTATGTGCAAAGTTTCCTGATATGATTGCTGATGATAAATACGTGCATAAGCAAATGTGGTGAAGAAAGCTGATGGTGCCCAGCTATCAAAAGATATAGTGTCTGGTGTCTTAATGGCTTGAAAGTAAACAAGCGGCCATCCAGCTCAGCAGCAAGCCCACAGGAAAGAAGCACACCAGCCTGTGCGACCACAAGGTGTCAAAGGATTCCGCTATCAAGGATCAGAGAACAAAAAAAATATCATTATAAATGAGGGGGAGTGCAGATTGGGGACACAAAACCCATTAATAAGTGAAGTAACATTCTCTTTTAGAAGGGTTACAGTGAAGAGATGAGCCAGTCAAGGCACAGTGTAGTAACAATGAAATATGCAACTTTCCTCTGGCTCTCAAGTGCTTCCTCCCACCCACTATCATGATCCCAATTCTACCAGTCAAATCTAGCTAGACGAAGGGTTGTACACTATAGTCGGAAACGTGGGCAATTTAAGATAGATGATCCCTTGGGACTAGTAGGGGCAGTGGTGATACAGGGAGGGTGGAGGGGTGGTGGTGTTGAAAGGGGGAACTAATTTCAGGGATCTACATATGACCTCCTCTCTGGGGTGTGGACAACAGGGGGATGGGTGAAGGGACACATTGGACAGTGTACAATATGAATAGGTAATAACAATTTGTAAACTAGAGGTCAGGGGGAAAGAGGAGCTTATGCCAAGGGTTCAAGTAGAAAATATTTGAAAATGAATATGACAGCATGTGTAAAAGTATGTTTAATACAAATGATGTATTGAATGTTATAAGAGTTATAAGAGCCCCCAATAAAATCTATATTAAAAAAATCTTCTGTTACTATTGCTCCAGCGAACTATAATTCAGACAGGGAGCATCTTCATAAACACAGTAAGAAAATAATTAAGTAGATATAAAAATAATAAGCATTATGAAAATCACATTATATGTGATGCCTGTCGTTGTTTTTAGGTGCTATCTACTCCATTCCAACCCATAGGGACCCTAATCGCAACAGAATCAAGGATCACATGGTTCTACACCATCTTTACAATCATTCTCAGACACAGCTCAGTATTGCAGCCAATTTCTCTCTTCGTCAATCTTCCTTTTTTTCACGGCCCTTCCACTTTAACAACCATGGGACTGGTCTTTCCTGACAATGTGTCCAATTATGTAAGAAAAATTCTTATCATATGCCTCTGAGGAGAATTCTGGTCTAATTTTTGCAAAAGTCATCAGCTTTTCCTTTTAGTGGTCTATGGTAACTTCAATATTTTTTTTGCCACCGCCATGATTTAAATGCATTCCTTTTTCAATGTCCAATGTTCACATACATTTTAGGCAAAGGAAAATGCCATCACTTGGGTCAGGCATGCATCTTAGTTCTCAACGTCACATCCTTGCTTTTCAGTTTTCTGAAGCTGTCTTGTACAGAGGATTTGCTGAGTACAATGCTTCTTTTGATTTCTTTGAACTACTGTTCCCTGAGCACCCATTTTGGATACAAGAAAGACAAAATACCTGACAATTTCAACCTTCTGTCCTTTTACCATGATGTTCTATAATTGGCTCAGTGGTGAGAATTCTGGGTTGTATTACACTATACTGAAGGTGGACATTCTTGATCTTCATCAGCATGTCTGTCGATTCCTCCTCGCTTTCAGCAAGCAAGGTTGTGTCCCCTGCACATTGCAGATACTGAATAAGGCCTCTTTTCATCTTGTGCCACATTCTTCTTAGTGCAATCCTGCTTCTCTGATGACTTGCTCAACAGACAGATTGAATTAGCGGAAAGCAGATGATAAAATCTTGACACACACCTTTCCCAATTTTAAGCCAGGCAATATTACCTAGATCTATTTGCTCAACTACCTCTTGATCCATTTACAAAATACACATGATCAAATTTAAGTGTTATAGAATTCCCATTTTTTCCAATGCTATTCAGTTTTTGTCCATACAGTCCTTCTCAGAATCAATAAAACACAAGTAAACACACCATATATACTTGAGTATAAGTTCCATATATTCTCTTTGACCTCACTCTCTGGCTGTTCACTGTCTGCAACTCTTGTTGAAGGATCTTAAACATTTTAGGAAATATCAATTTTATTACTCTACAGTTTGAACTATGAATTATATTGTTCTATAGTTTGAACATTCTGTATGGGTTACCTTTCTTTGAAATATGCACAAACAAGGATCTCTTCCAGTCAATGGGCCAAATAGGTGTCTTCCAAATTCACTGGCATAGAGGAATGGGTCCTTCCAGTGCTTCTTTAGCTTTCTGCAGCATTTCCTGGAGACGTTTTTGGCTAATGCATTCAATGCAGATTGAAGTTCCTTCATTATCTTCATTCTTGTCCAAATGAAACCTCCTTAATTAATGAAATGTCGGCTTGTTCTTTTTTGGTAGATTTACTCTGTGTATTCTTTCTATCTTCTCTTGATGTTTCCTGAATCATTCAATATATTGTTCACAGAATCTTTCAAGGTTGCAACTGAAGGCTTGTCATTTTTATGGAGGTTTTCAATTAAACATATGCTGAGCATGTTCTATCCTTTTGATTTTCCAACTCTGTGCCTTCACACATTCCATTACACTATTTGACTTTGTTTTTTCCAGCTTCCTTTTGAAATTTTCTATTCACTCATTGACTTCATTTTCTCCTCTTTGCTTTCACAGTTCTATTATTAAGTGCAATTTTCACTTTCTTCTTATATCCATTTTGATCTTAACTTTCTTTCCTGTCTCTTTAATGATCCTTTGCTTTCTTCATGAATTATTGCTTCAATGTCCTCCCACAACTCATCGGATCTTATGTCATTTGTGTTCAACTCATGAAAACTGCTTTGGTCAGATTCTTGAAATAATGTGGGTTAGACTCAAGGTTTTAGTTTGGCTCCCATGGACTTGGACTTGTTCTTTTTTTCTTCAGTGTTAAACTGAACCTAGTTATGAGAAATTGAAGTTCTGTTTCACATTCAGATCCTGTTCTTTTAGCTGTCAAGTGTCTCCGTCCTCCCTTCCTACAGGCACAGTCATTTTGATTTATCTGTATTCCTTATGAAGAGTTTCCTTCTTTGTTGTTGAATAAGGGACTGGCTAAGAATGAGTCATTGATCTGGAAACATTATATCATATGATCTTCAGCTTCATTTCTATCACAAGCCCATATCTTCCAAATATTTTTCTTCTTTATTTCAAATGTTTACAATCCAATCACCAATAATTATCAATTCATCTTCATTACACAGCTGATCAATTTCCAATGCAGTCCTTAATAGAATTCTTAAATTATCATTAGCATTTGTCATTGGTGCATAAATTTTAATAGTAGTTATATCAATTGGGTTCCTTGAAGTCAGAGAGAAACAATCGTATCATAGAGAGCATTGTACTTCTTAACTAATTTTGAAGTGCTCTTTTTGACAATGAATCGTAGCCCATTCTTCTTGATTATGATATTCCCAGCAAAGTTAATTATATGATGCTTTGAAAACAAATGATCACTATCAGTCCATTTCAGCTCAATAAAGCTCAATAAAGCTCAATAAAGCAATCTTTATGAGTTCAATTTCATTTATGACCACTTTTAATTTTCCTAGATTTATACTTTGCAGAATCCAAGCCCTCATCATTAACAGATAATTGAAACCTTTTTACCTTAATTTGAATGATGTTACATCTTTAAATGAAGACCCAAAGGCTTCACTCCCACAGGTTTTACCTAACTCCCATCACTATGGTTGCCTTTACTCCAAGAAATCCATTCCTCCTCTGTCACTTTTCTTGATGTCAAGTTCTTTTATTTTGTCCATTTTTTTGGCATCACTGCCCTGGTGGGACCTCTGTTACTTTTCAGATGACAACCAACACCCAGTCCAGATCAAGTCTATAAGTCTGGTATTAGTCCATTTGTCTGATAGCAGTAGGAAAATTCCTCTTCCGACTCACACAATACGTTCAATGATGCTGAATGCAGGAAAATCACGGGTCAATAGGTGGAAAATCTTATGACTCTAGCGGTGATGGATTCATCTTAGTGCTGGCCTAGGTCTGCATATGGCTCTTTCAGCTCCAGGATTCTGCATGCATCAGCATAGATCCAGGAGGAATGTCTCACCAGGCAGTGTGAGTTTATGTCCCCGCTCTAGTGAGCTATCTATTTCCATAGTGTATCCAAATGGGGTTATCAAGCTGTGATCTGACTGACAAACTCAGTTCCGGCTCTTCAGAAGTTGACAGGGAATTATGTAATTGTCACAATTACACTACACAGGAAAATATAAATAGCAACTCGAACAATATATTTGTATTTGAAATTTTTATATTGCTACAAAAGGAAGTGATTTTCTCTGGTGATTCCTGCATGTATCTCTCTTGTATTCTGACTGTCATCAAGTCAACTGCTACTCATAGCAAACTTATAGGGCAGGTCACACTGTTCCCATGTTATTGAGATTGTAACCCTTATGAGAGTACAAAACTCCATATTCCTCCTCCTATGTGGCTAGTGGGATTGAAAGGCCAACCTTTAGGCTGACAAGTGATGACGATGAATGAGTAGCTACTATGCCACCCAGATGCAACCACTGTAGATTGTTCAGTTTATTACCTTGTAGACTCTGAGCTATATAAGCAATCAGTGATATGCAAACACCATACACTATTATATGCACTTTTTAGATATACATGACTTTATGTATGCCTATACATATAGATACACTTTTGAAAAATATAACAAAGTATGTACAGGCCCATTCAAAGATGCAGCATAATGATGTGTTTATGTCCTCAGATTCCTTAAAACTCTAAATCTTACAGATTTTTCTCTTTAGCTCACCTTCCTGTGTCTGTTTCGACTTTCTTGCTGCCTCTTTCTCTTGTAATCACTTTGATAGAGCCCTTGTCCCACAGCATTTGTAGTACCTGCTGTATATACTCTTACTCTGCTGTTCTGATCCAAATTTTCCACAACATGGAATGCTTTCACTAGGTCCTCCTTCTCACATCTTTAATTGTAAACTGTTTCCTCAATGAGACCTCTCTTCAGCAAGCTTTTTTATTCAGGCAAACCTAGTACACGATATCGTATTTCACAGATCATGATTTTTTGAAATAAAAAATTAAAGGATGATGACAATCTTGACTTGGGAAATCTATCAGTAACCATATTTTCAACAGCAGGTGTTCACTTCCCAAACTTTTCATAATGCTATTGCAGACTTATTTGATAATTGTACAGTGAAAGCCCAAAGTTTATATACACTGGGAATCCAAAAAATCTATGACTTACTTATAGAACTCTTAATCTCTCTGGAACACACCTGGAGCAAACTTCTCGCAACATCCTCCTGCACTCTGATAGTTTCCTCATTGCTCCACCATTTAGTTTTCGCTCTACTTTCTAACATAACCCATAATAATAGTACACTATATAAATGATTTACTTTAAAAATTATCTTTTGGGAGCATAAGTCCATATGTACCTATACCTCTTTTTTATTTACTAATATAATTTCTGAAAGCAGAATTGTCTCACATTTAGTTGGGATTGTCAGCACTGTCAGTCATATTTATTTACATATGAATACATATACCCACTTACATTATATTATATATGGTAATCCTCTAAACTTTCTCTTCATTTATGTAATAGATATCTTTAGCTATTGACACATAACTACCTAACCTTTGTAGATTTTCACGTGTATTTTATAGCACAGATGGAAGTAATATTTTAACCAATTCCACATTTGAGGATATTTGAATTATTGCCTATCTTTCCCAGGGGCAACTGCAATCGATATATATATCCCCATATATTATCTGATATGAAAATGTACACTCTAGTCATGTTATTGATAAATAGAAAATTTACTTTACATTTTGATACCTCGAAGTTTTTATCAATAAGTTATATTACTTTGTGTATCTACTAACTTTAAATGCTTTTGTTATATTCAAAAGAAAAACTTGCCATCCTTGACTCTAAACAGGGTTTAGAATACATTATTCACTCTTCTAGATATTTTTCCATTTTTCATACTAGTATTACAAGATCCAGAATGTAGTGTGAGTAATGTAGTTTGGTGGAAAGCTTTAGAGTCAGACAAAAAGATCTGGATTATGGATTCTTGAAAGATTGGTATCTATGCAGCAAGTCTCTTTACTTACTTACGCCATCATTCTGTGATGAGAACATTAAAATGAGAACATTAAAATCTCACTTTCTTCCAAAAAAATGTATTTCCAAAAAAACTTAAAATGAAACCTTTTTATTTTAAGACGGGTGATAATACAGTGCATAGTAAAATGCATGTATAGTAGTCAAACTTTTCATGCTTGCCTTTTCTTCAATAAAATCAAAGTATTATGTTTTTTATTTTATTTTTTATATTTTTTGCAAAATATTATATTTGACAGCTTCACCAAAAGCACTTTTTCATTGGATTTGTAGAGATTTCCCCCTTCTTTTCCTATCCTTTCTTCCTTCAATTTTCTCTCGATGTGTTGTTTTCTTTCATTAATTTTTTTAATTTCCTTTCTTCTCTCAACAATTCCAGATCAATTTTTGGGAAATCCACTTCGTGTTAATTGTTTCGTAACTATACAATTTTTATGGAACATGAACCTCACCTCCATCTTTATGTGTGCAACCTGAACAAATGAAAGAAAGACTGTATAATCATAATCTTTGCTGTTCAGTCATGGGTTCATGGGTGAGAGGTAACCCAGGCCTAAGATAATGACCACATAGCTTCCATAGTTTCTCCCAGTTATGGGCTCCTTTTAGTCCAGTTTAAGCAAAACATGATTTTTGATGCTTGTAAAAATTTATACTTTGGGTACATAAGTATAAATGAGAAAATTGTACCTACAATCTGGGTGAATTTGTTGGCAATCATTTTGCAACAAGGAAAGGTGAATTCACAAAAGAGTCAATTATCTCAGGAAAAGAAGTAAGCCAGAAAAATTGCTGAGAAATCAGTTGGTCCTCTTGTTACCATGATAAGAAAGAGTAAAACCTATATTTTATAAGTTCTTCTTATTTTGGATGTTTGTGTTCCATTTAATTGTTACATGTACCCCACCAAATGCCATTAAAATTGTTTCCTTTGATTTATTTAAATACTTCTGTCCTTGTAAATTCTGCCAAAAGTTTTCTGGCTTTACAGGAAGGGTGTCTTTTACCTTAAGATGCTCCGTCTGGCTAAGGTAAAGTTACTGCGGCATGTTCCCTCATTCAGTGGAAGAAAGCCAGAGGAAGCTGGCTATTTGTAGAACTGGTTTGGAATTTCAGTGCACAGCATAAATGACTAAGAAGGTCATTTATAAAGTTACTCTTATAACCTCTGTAGGTAAAATAATAATAATAATAATAAGTGACTAAAATATATGAATGCTTTATAATATGTTCTTGTGCTCATTGTTAAAAGAGCATGGTTGTAGCTGTTCAAGGAGGCAGATATTATTTTTAATATAGTTGATTCACATTTTGGGTAAATGACACTTAGAATATGTAAGTCACATAACCTAGATCAGATAGTTTGTAAGGACCATCTCTAGAAAACACTATGGATACTGTTGACTTGGGCTTATGAAGCAGCCTCAATGTCTTTGAAGATACTTATCTATGATGTTTTTTTTTCAGAATTCATCTTACCAAAGTAAATATTTCTACTATAATGAGACTAGCAACCATGTATAAAGATCCAGAGTCCCTGGTATGGTAGTGAGCTGCTAACTTGCAGGCTCAGTGTTTTAAACCCAACAGCCACTCCGCAGGAGGAAGATGAAGTCTTCTGCTCCTGTAAAGATGTACAGCGCTGAAAGCCCACAGTGGGCAGTTCTGCTTCACCGCATAGGGTCACTCTGAGTTGATTTGGTACAACATATAGAGATTCAAATGTTCTGAAACCCCAAATGCGTCTGTCAAAGTTCACACTCCTTTATCAAAATTACAGGGCTGAGCCCTGGTAGCGCAGTGGTTGTGCGCGGGACTGCGGCCCACTGGGATGGAGGTTCAATTCCAGCTCCACAGAGTATAGGCTGGGCCTCCTACTCCCACCACCAGAGGGCAGTGATGCCCCCCCAATAAAACGACAATGCTCCCATCTTGTTCTACGAGGACAGCACTTCTTCACCTGTGCACAGGGATTCTTAAAAGAAAAGCTACAATTTTTCTTATGAAGAAGTTTACAGTCAACCTAACCTCTGGATAATTTAATATGAATTATGCACTGACCTCTATATATTAAGTGCTCTAAAATGATTTTTGAAAAACGTGAAGATATATTTAGATCTTCAAAATATGTATGACGATTTTTATACAGTTCTATATTTTTATCAATCTTTCCCTGACACTTTACATTTGTGGACTTTTTCATTCTTCCACTTTTACCAAGCTTGGCCCTGGTATCCAATTGTATATTTGTATCCAATTGTAGTCTTTGCATATACTATTAAACAGACTCCGAGAGTCAAATGAAATGCCCACGGCCATCTGTCTATTCACCTTTAACTCAGAGTGACCCTAAAGAACAGAGAGAAGCTGTCCCATGGGGATTCCAAATTTTAAATCTTTTGAAGGTTGCAGAGTGACCTGTGGGCTTGTTCGTAAGACTGGCAGATGAATGTGTGAGCGACTAAATATTATGGGCCCATATACAGCTTCCCTTGATTTTCCTTAATAACTAATTGTCTTCTAAATATTTCTCACTTCTTTAGTCTCATCCTGCTATTTGTGAGTCTGAAATTATCCTCATACTTAAAACTAGAATGAAAAACTAGTAAATTAGCATAACTTGATAGTTGAAAATGTAATGGGATACCATATCTAAGAAACCAGAGTTTATGCTGTCTATCAATGCAATTTTCTGAATCATTACCCCAAATAAACTCAGGAGCATGCTTAAAAACCAAGACACCAAGGAAAAAAGGCAACATTGCTGTTGGGCTGCATTAGCTCTACTAGAGAATAAAGCATGATACAATTCTCCCATCATGTTCTACTTTGTTGAAATTGGCTTTACTAAAATTTACCATTACCATTAATTTGATTGATAAATATTTTAACTCATTTTGTTTCACAGAAAATGCATTTATATTATAGAGATAATATAAGACTATTTATTTTTTACTCAAAGGAGGAGAATTGAAGCAATTTCTATTCTCTAGTGGCAGTGGGAGAAGAACAGATGGCCCAATCATGCCCAACAGTTAACTTGAAGGTTGGTGGCTCAAGTCTGCAGGTTGCTTCACACAGGAGAAATGTATGATGATTCATTTCCATAAAGATTGCAGCCTTTGGTTCAATTCTGCTCTGCTCTGCAGGGTTTCTTAGTTGGAATGGAATCAATAGAAAGGGGTTTGGGCTTGGATTTAACCATAATAAATTGATTGAGGGGTGTTTACTTTGTTTTCACAGTAGAAAGTGCTGAGCTACTTGTTTTGTTACTGCTGTTGCCTGCGTGGTTTTATCCACTTTCAAAGACACGTAAAGAA
This sequence comes from Nesogale talazaci, assembly GCA_004026705.1. Classification (NCBI taxonomy): domain Eukaryota; kingdom Metazoa; phylum Chordata; class Mammalia; order Afrosoricida; family Tenrecidae; genus Nesogale; species Nesogale talazaci. The sequence goes on along the minus strand of PVJH01004120.1, from coordinate 116,660 downwards.
GAAGAATGTAAGCGGATTGAATTGAGATTGTCATACATGTATGTCCAGATGCTCACCATGTTCCTGTATTTCTTCTTGGAAAATGGAATGCTGTCAGGAGCTACGTCAGTAATGCTTCATGATGCCTTTCCTGTCTAGTGGCTTTGCATTTGTTCTGAGAAGGTTTTAAAATGTGAATATACAAAGACACGTTGCATAGATTTTTCTATTCTCAAACATTCATGGACTTGTTGGAAACTCTTATCTTCCTCTTCTTTCCACAAAGTGAAGAAGGTAAATGGTTTCCACTACTTGTTACTAGAAGCATCTTATTCAGTACAAATACCGCTAGACACTGATCTGGATTCAGGTCTATAACAATACCTAAAGCTTTAGAACACTTTCACATTTATAAAAAGCATATTTTATGTATACAATGTGGTATGTATACATTGTAATAAATTACAATTATTGTCAAAAATGAGGGAAGACAGAAACAGATATACTGTTGGGTGTTAATATTGCTTTAGAGAAAAAAACATTAAATGCTCTTTAGACTTGAAATACAATGAGCAAGATCAATTTTCATCTGTCCTTTCCATTCATGTTGTACATTTTCTTCTCTAAGTAGGATGTCCCTTAAAGCGTTTTGCATAGAAACTATTTGCATAATATTTTCTCTGCTTACCTTTCTTACCCTTGAAATTGATTTAGAGTAATCCTTTTTCTTTCCACTGCTGAGTGGTAAAGAACCAAACTTTGATTTGCATAATACAGGAGGACATTTGCATGATACCATAGTAGTTTTGTTTATAAAACCATTGTGGAGGGCTGAGCCCCGATGGCGTAAGTGGTTGAGTGCGGAACTGCAGCCCACAGCTTGGTGGTTCAAATCCAGCAGTGGCTCTCAGGAGCGGCATTGGGTAGCACCCACAACCACCAGAGGCAGTGATGCCCACCAAAAAAAAAAAATTGTGGAAACAGTTCTCTGGGAAGTTGGATTCCACAATGACTAACTGCAATAAGAAAATGAGAAAAATACTAGACAAATGAAAAATAACAATTTTTTATAATTATTCATATGTCTGATGCTTGTTATTTTAAGGCACTTTAGAATTCTAATCTTTCTGGAGTACCAAAAAGTGTAGAATGTATTCTGAAAAGTTCAAGATATCAATTGAATAATTGCAGTCATCTATTGATTTTACAAAATAATTCATCCGTCTTTTACTTTAAAGAGTTTTCCTAAAAAACAAAAAAAAAAAGGAGTTTTCCTGTTACATTTTAACCTGCATGCAATATCAATATAACATTAATACCTAATATTCTTCTTTGTCCTTTGACATCAATACATTAATTTTCATGTTTTCATCATCTTCATGTTTTCTTATCTGCCTCAAAATCAGTTCTGACTCACAGTAACCTTATGCACAACAGAGCAAAATGCTGGCAGCTCTGTGCCTCACCCAGGATTGGTTGAAGAGCAAATTGCTGTTATTCATAGTGTTCCAACTGACTTCCTTTCAGAAGTAGATAACCAGTCCACTTTCCCTAGGCTATCTTAAAGTTCAGTTGCAAACTGATCAGCATTGGGATTATTGCTCTATTAATTAGTGCCCTGGAGCAGCAGAGCCAGTTCACTAATTCCGAGACAGAAAGGAAAAAGAGACATTATTAGACAGTGACACCAGCAGCAGGGAGACCAATGCCAACACAACAATCCTGATAGAATTCCTCCTGTGCTTATGGCATGTATTATAAAATACATAAATATTTCTTATACTTTTTACTTTGGAATTCACATCCTGGAAGAATCACCTATAGATGTTTTACATTAACTCAGGATTGAAGATACACCTGGAATGTACTTGTTGACTAAAAAAAGCAGATTGAGTAATAAGATACTTTAAGTCTTAACACAATACCAGGAGGTTTCTGATGAATAACCAGGGAGAGGGAATTAAATTCTTGGGGTGAATACAAACATTATCTGAAGGCTCTTTCAAAAAACATAATCTGCTTCTGAACAACACTTCCCTCTTAAACCTGATTGCTTTCTGAGATAATAGTAGGACTCTGCATTATCACTCATCAAGTGATAAAATGAAATCATTAAGCTATATTATAATTAAACTTTATTTATACTTTAAATAGCTTCCTTAATTTTCCAGTATATAAAACCCAGGATTGATGAAATTACAGGGACCGAAAGTAGAATAAGAGGTTCTTGGGGAGGGGTTACAGTGGGGGTGGGGGTGGGGTAAAAGGGTCAAGGAGTCCATGTAGAAAACGATTGGTTGGACACTGATCGTGGGAATAACTGCACAATTCTACATGACATGACTGAAATGTGAAATGATATGATAATATTATTAAATCCCAACTAATAATAAGAATAAATGTGAAAAGACATCCTATGTATTTGGAGAAAACCTTTACAGAAAAGAAGGCTTCATTGTGAATATATAATTAGTTTACCCCATAAGAAGAAGACAAATATCCTGGTTGTGAGGATGGATTGAGGTGAGTAAACCTTTCTTGAAAGGATATAAGCAAGTAGCAGTTTATCTCCAAAGACATGGAACGACCTTAAAATAAGAGACTTCGACGTCAAAATCACAAGGAGTTACCACTTCACGTTCCAAGTTCTGTGAAATGAACTTCAGGAGAAACACAGCCCTTGGCTTCTGGGCTCTTCCAAGGATACTCAGCACTTGGATATTGACTTGAAAAATTTCAAACTCATGGGAACAAGCAACTGTCCATCTACTCCTATAAGAATCACAGTCTAGAAATCTTCTATGGGGTGTGTCTACTCTGTTCTGTAACATTCTGAATTGACTTGGAAACAATGCATTCTGAATAATGACTATACTAAAAATATTGGGAAATAGTAAATATTTGAGAGGGTCTTAAGATATTTCATGGGTATATAAAATTGTGCAACCGTTTTGGAAATCAGTCTTGTGATTTTTTTTTCAAACAGTGAACATATAGAACCTCTCAGTTGGGTTTTTAAGATGTTTAGTAAAAAAAAAAAGACCTTCCATAAAATGGATTAACATGGTAGTTGTATCCCTGGGCTAACACATAGCAGTAGTTGTCAGAATGATTCAGACCTGGGTTGTTTTGTTCCATTGTAAATAGGGTCATTGTGACTCAGAACTGGCTTGGTATAACCTAATAAAAACAAAACAAAAAAACAACAGTATTACATATGAGAGGGTTTCAAGCAGTTTGTGCATACATGAAATTAATAGCCAATAGTAGTTTTCCCACAAAGTTATTGGTATCTATCTATCATCTATCTATCTATCTATCTATCTATCTATCTATCGATCTATCTATCTATCGATCTATCTATCTATCATTTATCTATCTATCTATCTGTCTACATACATAGACACAGACACACACATTTGTGTCTGTTAACCATACTGTAGTGTCTTGTGTATGGCTATGATGCTGGATACATATTACAAATGTTACCAGGGTCAACCATGGTTGACAAGTTTCAAGGGAGAATTCAGATCAAAATAGGCTACAAAGAATAAAAGAGAAGCATTCCACATTTGAAAACTTGACCACTGAAAACATTACAAATAATGCTAAATTATTGTGTAGTATTATCAAAAATGAACTCCTCGAGTTGGGAAATATTGAAAATAAAATTGACAAAGAGCTGCTTCATCAAAGTAGTTGACCTTAAGTGACTTAAATGGAGTAAATCATCTAGAGCCTTATTTCTATTTGTGTGTGGGTCACATGACTCAAAGTGAGAAGACATTTAAGAAATTACTAATTAATTGTACTGTGAAGGTATAAGGGGATATCCCCACCAACAACAACAAAAAAAATCAAACAATTTTTAAAGCTATGTATTTAATTTTTTTACAAAACAATTTAATCACCTTCAATTTATTCACTCTCCATTACACTTAACACATTTGTAAAATCTTTGATTCTATGATCAGAAACGTGTTTCTCCTCACCTCTTCAATGTCAACTCCCTGTCCTTTCGTGCCTTTCTCTATTTGCAGAAACAAAAAGAATTCACACTGAGCACTATCAGGTGAGTAAGGTACCTGGGCCAAGAGAGAGACATTGTTTCTTGCCCCAAACTCATGCACTGAGATGGCTTTTTGAGCAGTTACATTGTCAAGATAGCAAAACCAGACCTCAGAGGTTTTTTTCTTTTTGTCACACACTGTTGTGCAAACTTTTCAGAACCTCTAAATAGAAAGATTAATTAACAGCCTGCCCTGGTGTGATGAACCCCAAATGCATTATGAGTGAGCACTTTCCTCCCTACTGGAACTTGACGGACTGAAATCCAGACTGAGGTTTGTTATCAAATGACATTTGACTCTTTAGGAAACTGGAAAATAAGCTCTAACACTTGAGTTTTTCCCATGTCTGTCTTTGTAAGCTGTGTTCAACATCACATCAGTTTCTGTGGTAGTTTTCCTGAGCAGGAAACATTTCTCAGAATTCTGCATAGAATTCTTTTAAGATTGGCCATCATGAAAAACAAGGTTTGAGCAAATGATTTTATGAAAAAATTCACTCTGACTGGAGAAAAATTTCATATTCTATGCTACTGGCTACTGGATGCTGACCTAGTGGGAAAAAAGGGTTCTAAAAAAAAGCCCAGCCAAACTTTTTTATTCCACATTCTTGGGGGATGCCCTCATATCAATTATGAAACTTAGAAGTCATGAAAAATAAACTATGTATAAAGCTTGGGAGCAATTAGTAGCTAAAATGAACTATTATTGGGAATTTTTAATATGACTATCATATGATCTACTATGCCAGAAATGAAATGCTAATAGGAGTGGTGTCACAACATTTATGAAACAGAACATTTCAAGATCCATTCTTAACACAAAGCTTTCAGTGATAGCATATCTATATATCTACAAGGAAGATAAATAAGGAATCATTATTCAAACTTACTAGCCAGAGACAAGGGTAAAATAATTGATACCTCTACCAATTTCTTTATTCTATCAGGCATGCAACTATCAGGCATGCAATCAATATGTCTTCTAAATGATTGATTATTGATTGTGAAGTTGGAAAAAATATAGATGGAAAAAGGAAATAATAATCTTACTGATAGAATCAATGCCACAGATAAATTCATAGAAAAATTTTGTGAAATATTTTAAAACTTTTCATAATTTGAGTTATTTCCAATACTATTATTTTCAACAACATAAATTGAGACTATAATTACCAGGAATAAAATGGACTACACTTGTGGATTGAGATAATAGAGACACAAAATATTAGCAGTTGAAAGTAGTCCACGGATGGCCTGAGACAACACCTTCAATTACTTACATTCAAGTTCATGTTGAAGCTGAATAAAATGAATTCAAATAGCCAAAGCATGAACTTGAGAAGACCATACCTGAATTTAGATACCATTACATGAATATATTTGATATATTGAAAATGAATGCCTGAAGCTGTACCTTGACATCAAGGACATTAATAAATGGCCATTAAAACGACAGTGAAAAAGAGAGCAAAGACAATTATAAGGGTTTTTTGTAGCATCCCATTCCAAGGTCCAAATGTCTAAAGAGCATTTCTGGCTCCAAATCTGTGGCTGCGGTCCTGTGGATTCTGTATATTTGTAAGACTTAATTGGAAGGTGTGGTGCCATGGGTTGCAATTAGCTTTCAGGACTAATTCTTGGGTTCCACAGAGAAATAATGTGTGCTAGTAGCTTTTATCTGGGAAACAATGCTTGAAACCAGCAATCAGACTGATCTCATGACCTTCTCTGCTTGTCAGTATGATCTACCAGGGATTTAATGTTCCACTTTCACCTGTAAACTGTTTAAAGGGCATTTGTCTTGGGATTGTTGGGAGGAGTGCAACAAACCTGTCACAGTTATGGTTAATACATGCTCCTGTGGTTCAGGAAAAAAAAAAAACACATCTAAATGGATTTCAGACAAGAATGAAACTTGTTTAAATATAGGTTATTTAAAGTGAATGCAAGAAATTAGGCAGCAAAATAATTGACCCATTGATTTACATAAATAGCTTGATATAATACTATTAAGCTATATAAAATGTGCAATAACTAGAAATAAGAAAACCAAATGTGAAGACCGTATCTAGCATTTCTCAAGCTGGAAGAAAATTTTCAAGCCAAGAGTTGAAATATTGACAGGAAAAATTTTTCTTGTCACTGTAAGCAGCAAAAGAAGATGGAAGGAATTTTCAGAGTTGCTGTACGGAAAAGGAATTGGCCTCAATATAAAAGCATTTCAGGAGATCATACCATTTCAAGGACTGAAGGTACAGAAGGAAGATATTCAAAACCTACTGAAGGAATTGGCGGTAAACAAGGTTCCAAGAATGGATAGAATATGAATTTAAATGTTTCAGCAAAAATGATAGCGTGAAGAACTTGATTATCTATGCCAACAAATTTAGAAGAACTAGTTAATCGAGAGAGAGAGAGAGAGAGAGAGAGAGAGAGAGAGATCCATATATGTGCCCATTTCAAAGAATGGTGACTGAACAGAATGCAGAAATTTTGGAACACTGGCATTATTAGAATATATAAGTAACATTTTTGTGAAGAAGAAAGTTTACTTTTTGAATTAAACTCAACATAGTATGCAATTGTCCTTTTTCCACTATATTAATCTGTATGTTTAGCAAATGATGCAAGAATCGAAGAAGACACAGATTCAGGGTTGACCATCGTATATGACAGTGACACAATGAAGCCTAATCCAGATTGAGGGTGGGAATTTTTTATCTGTATCATTAAGTGTTTTAAATGCTATTGTCTTTCCACAAGCAATATTCATTACATGCAAAGCATAGATTGTTAATAGGTAAATTCTATTACCATGAGTTCTTCTTTAACTCCATACTATTTGCTTAGCATAAAGACTGAATATGCATGCTGAAAGGATACAGCCATAGTACACAACTCTCTTCATGTTAAACCATGCAGCATCTGCATTTTCTGCTCAAACTCTTGGTCTGTGTACAACATAATTTTACAGGCTAGACTTCCCATTATTTTTGGAATGCTCATCATAATTTATATGGTTCACACCGTCAAAAGCCTTTGCCTAGTGAAAACTGGGTAAAAAAATCTTTGGGGAATTTTCTCCTTTTTGCTATGGTTCTTCTACTCTCAGTAATAATGCCTCACATTGTATCTTCTCCTCTGAATTTGGCTTGAAATGTGGCCATTGTTCATCAATGTATTGTTGCAACCATTTTTAATTCTCTTCAGCATTATGTGTGATACTAATGGTATTGTAAAATAAACTTCATATCTGATTGGATTGCCTTCTTTCATCAAGACAGGGGTATGCATATCTTCCTGACAGCTGACAGTGTCTTCCACATTTCTTACCAGTGAGCACTTTAAAAATCACATCTATTTATTGAAATATCAGAATTGATAGCCCATAAATTTCTGGAGTCATGATTTTTGACAAAGTGCTTAGTGCAGCTTGCGTTTATATATTCAACATGATCATTTCCTGATCACATATTATAACCCAGTCATGTTGGAAATTGGTGGAGGACAGTGTTCCTGTCCTCAAACTTGATTTTTTAAAGTTATTTAAGTTTAAGAAGTGATGCTTATTCTTTTTCATTTCTAGTTATTTTCTGCAAAAATCTAATAATAAATGCAACTTCAATACACGAATATAGGAAAATTGGAAATCATAAAATTACATGGAATGCATGAAAGTTGGTACCCTAGATATTAATTTGAAGTGGATTTTAATTAGGAAATAATATAACATAATCAAGAGAAATGACTTTGCATTCATTGTCAGAAAGGACATTTCATGATCTATTCTGAAATACAAACACAGAGGCTAGGGATATGAAAAATTATACAAATTTCCAGGTAGAAATTGCCCAAACACATATTCAAGACAGATTAATGATTATAGGTGATTGGAATGTAAACATTGGAAACAAAGAAGAAAGACTAGTAGTTGGAAATGTGGTTTTGGTAATAGAAAAGAAGCTGGTTGTGGTATGTTAGAATTTTGCTAGGTCAAGAATATGTTCATAGAAAATATCTTTTTTCAATAACACAAAATGTGACTGCCTATACACATAAACTTCTCCACTTGAAATACACAAAAATCAAATTGACTATATCAGTGGGAAGAGGTGAATAAAGAAGTACAATATCAGCCTCTAAACTCAGGCCAGAGAGTGATTGTGCAACAAATTACCAATTGTTCCTATAAAAATTTGAAGAAACTTAAAACAAGACTGCCAGAGCCAAAGTACAATCCTTAGGCTATCTCACCTGAATTTCAACAGAATTTCAAGAATACTAATTAACAAAGACTTTATGAACTCTGGGAAGAAATGAAGAACAGCATTCATGGAGAAAAGGTCATTAAAGAGACAGAGAAGAAAGAAAAATCAACATGGGTGTCAGAAAAGACTGAAATTTGCTCATATTAACAGAGTAGCTAAGGAAAATGGAAGAACGCATGAAATCAAAGACTACCTAGAAAATTACGAGGGACAGCTTGAGAAGACAAAGTCAAATATTGTAATACAATGTGTAAAGACCTTGAGTTAGAAATCCAAAAAGGAGAAACACATTCAACATACCTCAGACTGAAAGTACTCCAGAAAATTTCAAGCCTCAAATGGCAATATTGAAAGCTACATGGACAAAATAATGAATCATGCAGAAAGCATCAGAAGATGGAAAAAAGATCTAAAAAAGAAGTAGTTGACATTTCACCATTGCTGAATGTAGCATGTGAGAGAGAATACTGGCTCTGAAAGAAGTTCCAGCTGCACTGAAAGCACTAGCCAAAAACAAAGCTAATGGAATTGAAATGTTTCAAAATCTAATCGGACACTGGAAGCACTTACATATCTAGTCCAGGAAGTTTTGAAGATAGCTACTTGGCCAACTGACTCAAAGAGATCCATATTTGGATACATTTGTGGGAGTCTGGGATTACCTGAGAAACAAATTCAGAGACATTCATATATGTATAACATAGCCCTTTGTACCAAAGGGTAATTGTATATTAAGAAAACATTCCACCCCAATCCAGATCAAGTTTATAAGCTCAATATTAGCCCACATTTCAATAATAATCAATAATTTCCTCTCACACACAGAACCTGCAATGATGCCAAATGTAGGGAGATCACAGGCCAGTGGCTGGAAAGTCTTATGCATCCAGTGGTTGTGAACTCATCTCCAAAGTCTGGCTGCCACCTCACGTTTTCATGTTCCTTGTCAACAGGGCGGAAAAGATGGAGTTTCCAGAGTCTTGATGATTTGGCCATGCTCACAATGAAATATTTGCAGGCTGTGACTTGATTGACAGTCTATGCTCCACCACTCCTTCATTCTTTTAATAAGCAGACATGAAATTGTTTAACTGCCATACCATTCCAAAGAAAGATGGCTTAGCTTATTGCCAAAATTATAGAACAATATCAGAGAAATCACATACAATAAATTTTTTGTTAAAGATTGTCTAAAACTGGCTGTCACAGTACACTGACAGGGAGCTTCCAGAAATTCAAGCTCAAGTCAAAAGAGGACATGGAACAGGGCTATCAGTCCTGACCTCATATCTAAAAAACTTGTTTGTGTTTTATCAACGTTAGAAAGGCCATCCAGTTGTGTAGATTAAAAAAAAACTATGGATAGTATTAAAAATAATAGAAAATGTAGAATTCATCATTGTGTTCATTTGAGATCTATACATGGATCATTTGGCAGTTCTTAGAACAGAGTAAGAGAATTCTGCATGGGATTAAATCAGGTATGATATATGTCTTGGTTGTATCCTTTTGACAAGTGTATTCCATCTGTATTTTGAGCCAATATTCAGAGAAGCTGGAGTATATGAAGAAGAATGTGGTGTAAGGATCAGAAGATTTACTAACAATCTACTACATGCAGATGACACAACCCTGCTTGCTGAAAGTGAGGAGAAACATAAGCACTTGATAATAAATATCAAGGATTCCAGTCTTCAGTATGGATAATGACTTGAAGTAAAGAAAATGAAGATCTTCAAAACTGGACCAATATTATGATAAATGGAGAAAAGATTGAAGTCATCAAGAATTTGGTCTTGCTAGGAAGCATAATTATTACTCAGAAGAGCAACAATCAGAGATCAAAAGATACATGACAGTGGGTGATCGCTCGAGAATTGAAAAGCAAAGATGTTACCTTGTGAAGTAAATTTCTCCAAAGTCTTGGTCTTCTCAATTGCTCTTTGGGCATGTGGAAGTTGGTAATTGAATAGAGGAGATCACAGGAGAATCAATGTATTTCAATTTTTAAACCAATAAAGAATAATAAAACGATCATGAACTACCAAAAGGATAAACAGATCTCTCTTAGAAGAAGTATGGCTAGAGTGCTTCTTAAGGCAAGGTTGGCTAGACCTCATCTTACATACTTTGGACATGTTGCCAGGAGAGTCTAGTCATGGAGAAAGACATCTAAGAAGAAGGGTCTCACAAAGATGAGTTGACACAAATGGATCCTGCCATGGGTTCAACCACAGAAACAAATGTGAGAATGGCAATGTACCTAGCAGTGTTTTCTTTTCTTCTGCGATAGGAGCACTATGGGTTGGAAGTGATCCAATAGCACCTAAGAACAACAATATCATTAAAAGGTGCTTGCATGCATTTCTCTTCAGTTCTTACAGTTCTTATCAATGAACACTCATTGTTTTTTTATTTTTCTATCTTCTGATATATTTGTATGGAATATACTGTACTTAATTTCTCTGTAGAAAATCACTCTGTATTTCATGTTGTTTTATCAGACTCTGAGTAAAATATTTTTTTCATCATGTTTCCATAAAGAATCTTGATTCATAGTTTTACTTTTAGGGAGACTTTCATTTTCTTGCTAACATAAAAAATTTTGTTTGAGGGACTTGTGGAATTCGGATAAAATATGTTGTGTGCCATTTAAGAGTTAACATTTGGTGGTATGGTTTATGGAAGAATGAAAGAAGAAAGAAATAGTCATCTTGCACTACTTCCAGTTGTTCTCTTCTCCAGAATAATTTTCTTTATGTAATTACTAAGAAAAGACCAGAAGATAGTCTCTCAAGGATTAGATTTTTTTTTCAGGATTACAAATAGAGTTTTTTTTAAGTCCTTTTATTGAGAGCTCTTACAGATATCAAGACTTTCAATAGTTCACTCACATTAAGCACTATTGTATAATTGTAACCACAACCAGTTTCAAAATATTTTCTTTCTTCCTAAATTCCTTGATATCAGCTCCTCATTATCTCCTCCATCCCTCACCCTAAAACCCTGACCCAGAAACCCTGACCCCACCTCTGTAATAGTTTTTTTTTTGCCATCTATCACACATCCAAAATATCCATTCACATTCCATTCTTTTGTTTGATCCCATTGAGTGAAGGTATACAGTCATCAATGCTATCAGCTCCCTATCTCCTCACCCCCTTATTCCCGTACCCTCAGGGAAATGGTATTCCTGTTACTGTTTTTGAAAAGTTATATATCTTGCCTTTCATGTTTCAAATGATCTTAAATATAGAAATGAACATATATAAATCTAACAAGATTAATGAAGTGAAACAAAATGCCATAATAATAAAGGGAGAAAATATTCAAGAGCTGGAGGGTACTTATGTGGTTCAACACTCTTATCCTGGATCTTGGATTTTTGGATTTACTATCCCTTCCATGTAGCCCTTCTGAGAGGGACTGCCCAATTGTCTTATGGGTGGGTTTTCAGCCTGCGCTATATCCACACACCTTCATAATGCTTTGTTTTTGAGCTTCTGGTACCTCATTATCACATAGGCGGGTGTTCTTCTTTGTGTGGGCTTTGATGCCTCCCTCTTAGACAGCCACTTGTTTATCTTTTAAAAGCGAACTCTCTCTTTGAATAGCCAAATCCCAATAGCCTCCGTCACCACAGTTGCTTCTGCCCCATTTTGTCTTCAATGAGCATGTCAGGAAAGTGAGCATCACACATGGCCATTCTATTAGAATAAACCATTCTTGTACTGAGTGTAGATTTAGGTAGAGGCCAAAATTCTCTCTGCTTCCTTGCTGCATTTGTATATTTATGCATATATAGACAAACACATATATCTTATATGTTTACATATATATTTTTCCTCTTTCCTTTTTTTTCTTTTTATATTTCTCCTGCCACATTATCATGTTTACCTATCATTCTCCTCTCAGTAATTCTCAGCTACAATTCAAGTCATCGAATATGACCAGAAACGCTACACCTTCTTTGCCATATATTTTAGAAACTCTTACTATTACCTGGTACCCAGCATTATTGGCTCAAGATTTACGTTCCTCCCTCCTACCCTCTCATGGCCCCCCCAGGAACCATTGATCCTGTTGCTGTCTCTATAGGACTGCCTATTCTGCCTATTTGAGATAGATAAACACACACACGAACACACAGATAGTCACAAGTCTAGGAGGAATCTTGACATAGAGCAGATGAATATCTCTCTGTTAGATAGAGAGACTATGTTATAAACCATCAATCCACTCCCTATTTCCTTCCAGATTATATATCCCAGTTCCAATCTCCACTTTTCTTTCAGAATTACATATCCTGGGTTCAGATTACATGACAACACATTTTATTCTTCTGCATTAGTGTGCTAAATGCACACATCCTAAAAGTCCTTATCACTCTTCCTGCAGTCAGGGGTAGTCCTCTAGTGATCCCCTTTCCCCCTAACCTCCCATACCCACACCTGCACGCACTGCCTTTATATGTGCCTTTTCAGTGTGGCCTTCTGTGAGCAACCCCTGCCTAGTGATGCCCCTGAGTCAGAAGACGACAATCAGAATTCCTCTGGGGCTTCGTGGCTTAGCTACCATTACTGGTCCGTTGCACTTCCCTCAGGTATCAGATATCAAATAAATTAAAAATTATATAATTGCAAATGAGGGGGAGTACATATTGGGGACCCAAAACCCATCTGTGCATAATGGGACAACCTCATACAGAAGGGTTGCAGGGAGGAGACAAGCCAGTCAAGGTGCAATGATGAGGCATACAAGTTTCCTCTAGTTCTTCAATGCTTTCTCCCCCACCTCACTATCATAATCTTAATTCTACTTTAAAATCTAGCTCAATCCAAGGATGTACACTGGTACAGAAAGGAACTGGAAACACAGGTAATCCAAGAGAAATGGTCCCGTCAGGTCCAGGGGTGAGAATAATGATACTGGGAGGGTTGAGGGAAGGTAGGGTAGAAAGGGAGAAGTTTGTTTTTTTTTTTGCATCGCTGCCCTGGTAGAAGTAGGAAGCCCAGCCTTGCTCCTGGATAGCTGCTGGTGGATTAGAACCTCCAACCCTGGGGGCTGCAATCCTGCATACAACTACTACACAACCAGAGTTCAGCCGGGAGAATTTTTTATAAGGATGTACATTAACTTCCTCCCTGGGGTATTCACTACAGGCAAGTGAATGAAAGAAGACATCAGACAGTATAAGATATGATAACAATAATAATTTATAAATTATCAAGGGTTCATGAGGGAGAGGGGAGTGGGTAGGGAAAATGAGGAGCTGATACCAAATACTTAAGTAGGACGCAACTATTTTAAGAATGATGAGGGCAACAAGTGTACAAATGAGCTTGACATACAATGGGTGGATTGTGATAAGAGTTGTATGATTTCCCCCAATAGAATAGCTTAAAAAAAGATGCTCAAAGAGCATATTGGAATTAATTTTGGGTTTTAGATAGAAAAATTATGAAGAACATGAAAGTTATTCTTTTGGGCAAATGAGAAAAAAAGACTATATTGGACAGTAGGTGAAATTATACATTTAATTTATGGAGCATTTGTGATAGTAATGAAATACTAGGGAAGTTTATTTTCTTTTTGAAATACAATCATAATTAAGAATGCCAGGAAGAATAGAGCTGTGGAGGGCAGTGATCTTTTGAGATTTGGAATGCACTCTAGTCCTTAAATCACTCAAAATATCCTGGACCTAGTAATAAAAGATGCTTGCTTAATTACATACCTACTCAGCTATTTTAGAAAGTGTACATCTCTGACAATTGAGAAGAGCAAAAATTGGACATCATTAACCTTGAATGCCTAAGGGCATATGTTATTTATGCTTAGTATAATATAATTGAATCCAAGTCTAGACACCAGGGAACAATTATAGAGCTAGCTGTTTATTTTCCATATCCTATGACACCTTTAGAGAAAACCACAATTTCCCATCTTAAGAAATAATCTTCTCTCTGGTGTTTTTTTTTTTCTGTGTGTGTTATTGTTTCATCTAATTTTACCTTTTGTTTTCTCTTCACTGATTCTCTTTGCTTACTTATTTCTGAACACTAAGTAAAACTATTGCTTTTCAAACATTAACAGTCTTTTAAAAATATTTGAAGCATTCTTCAGTTTTTCTTTTTTTTTTTTGGTTGGGGGGCATCACTGCCCTCTGGTGGTGGGAGTAGGAGGCCCAGCCTTTGCTCCCGTGGAGCCGCTGCTGGAATTGAACCTCTATCCCAGTGGGCCACAGTCCCGTGCACAACCACTACAGCACCGGTGCTCAGCCCCCATTCTTCTGTTTTTTTTCATCTGGCTTCCATAACTGTGTTTGGTAGTTGTCAAGTTTGTTTGTTTTGTTTTGTTCATCTTCTGATCAAATGCATATAATTTAAAATAATTTAAGAGTTTTCTATACTATGTTGTCAAAAATGTAATAAACTTTCCTTAATATTTCAAGGGATGCAATGAAGTCCTCCTCCCCACCAAAAAATATACCATTTGAAAAACAGATCAGAAAATTAGTCAAGAAGTATTTCAATGTGGTTCTAGTTCATGCTGTATGGCTATTTCAAACATGCTGTGCTGAACTAGGTCTCTGATCTAAATGTGGCTGTAAAAAAATCTCTCAGTAGTACTTGTCTCATTCGTGTTATTTTATGCTCAATAAAAATAACCAGTCCAAAGAGTGACTCCTGAGATAATTATCTGGGTTGGATAAATTCAAGGCCAAGGTCAGCTCGGAAGGTAAAGTGTTTTGAGGATCCCCAACAGGTAATCTGCATAATTTCTTTGAAGGACACAGGGCGATCATAGGTGCTTATGCTGAAGAAGTTTTAAGAAAATTGAAAACTGCATTGTTGAGAAAAGTGCCATAAAATAAGTTAAAGAATTGTTTTCTCTTATTACAACAATATGACTACTCAGACTTTGAAAATGCTGTTTCTACCCATCCACCCTGGAGCCCTGATCTTGCTGCTTCAGCCTTCCTCTGCTCTCCAAAGGTCAAAATTCAAAAGGAACATGATTTGTATCACTTGGGGATAACCAAGCTACCATTTTCATGTGGTGTTAAAAGTGTGTAAGAGTCTACAAGAAAGGATTAGAGAGATAGGAGCACTACTTTCAGAAGTATATAAACATAGTTGAAGGATATACTAAGAAACGATTTCACATTTTGATTTTATTAAAGTTTCTATGATTTTTGAAGCAATATTGTTTTCTTAACCATCCATGGGCTATTAGATCACATAAAAGAACAGCACTTCCTTGCTCCATCCCTGAAGGGATGCTGGAGCACTGAGAGAGTATGAGGAGATCAAAAGTAGACTTTGGTGCAATTGGAAAGCATTGAACAAAAATAGTGGAAACATGAAGAAAAAGAAGAGCATTTTGAGAAACAGTTTGTGCAGGTTTTTCCTGCAGTTTAACATTGAGTTAAAGTCATAATGATTGTTTTATTTTCCAAACAAATACACAAAATGTAAACTGTATCTAATCAGTGATTATGATTGATGACAGTTCTTAGCAAGCAGGTCTTGGAAGGTGAGCAGCTGGTCAAGAAGTCCAACATTCATTGGCAGACATGTGTGTGTGGTCACTTGCTTACAATAATACAAACAGGTAACAAGCGTGTGCAATCTAATTAATTGTTTCTGAATTGTGTGACAAGCACATTGCAATATACCAGAACAAGCAAACAAACCTCACTGTCATTGAGTCAATGCTGAAGGTTTCTGAGACGATCAGTAGCATGGAAAGTCCAGTCTTTCTTTCTGAGGAGAAGATGGTGGTTTTTGAACTGGGATCATGGGGGTTACAGAACAATGTGTGGCCACTACACCTTCAAGGCTCCTTCCACTTAACAATACTGCAAGAGAAAAGGCATTTACAAATTTAATCCCTATTCTATAATTTAAGTTTTTAGAGATTACAGATCACATACAAAGCAATGTTTCTGAGAATTTTGGTGTTTACTTCTAGTAAGAAGCTTGTGTCAGTAGAAGCTATATTTAAAGTATAGAGTCAATATATGTATCATATTTTATTATACTTTCAGGATAATGGAATTATAAAATAGAAACTGTCAAGCACTAGCATTTATTTATACCCATCTAGTTATCTGTGTTAATTGATAGATAGGTTGTGTGTTAATAAGCAAATATAAGTTAAATGTGGGCAAAGTAGATGAAAACTATTAGATGATTCTTTTAATTTCACATTGATGCATTTTAAAATTATTTCTTGATAAATTTAATTTGCTATTTGACAATTTAATATTAAATACATCTACCTAATACTAAACATGAAACAAAACCCATTGGTTATTTTCACTAGTAGTTTAGAGTGTGTGTGTTTTGGTGCCTTCTACATAATCCACTGTTTACCAGATATCCTACACACTATGCTGGTAACACAACTATTGCAAAAATTCTGGTTCTTGTGAGATAAATGGTACTTTGGTAATTTTATAAATTGCTATCCCTTTTGATAATATTTTACCCCAAGCACAATAAATGAATGTATGAATTTTACCTTTTTTAACCAGTAAACTTGAACCTAAAGAAAATTAGACAATAAGGTATTGACTATTCAAACTCTAGTTTTATATAGCCCCCTATGACAATATGATACAGTTGTGTCTTGTTTGCTGACAAATGTTAACACATGAAGCTATGAAAACTCCAGGCTCCAAAACCTTAGAAGAAAGTTTAAACTTTCACTTAATAGAAGGCAATTGAAAATGCCAGGGGTATTTCAGGTCTTTCATCCTTAAAGTAACAAGTACTTTTGGCATACTTCCTTTGAAAATAAAGTGCTTGCATTTCAAGATTCCAAAGAGGTCTGATCAGCGGATCACACAACACAACTCATCCCTTGGTATCTTGACTTTTCCTTCCATGAGCATTCATTTTAGATACAAGCAAGAGAAAATCCTTGACAACCTCAATCTTTTCTCCACTTATCATGGTATTTCTCATTGGTCCAGTTGAAGGATTTTAGTCTTCTTGATAATGAGTTGTAATCCATACTGAAAGTTGCAATGCTTGATTTTCATCAAGTGCTTGATGTCCTTCTCATTTTCAGGAAGCAAGGTTGTGTCATCTGCATACCTCATGTTGTTAATAAGCCTTCCTCCAATCCTGATGGTGACCACTTCTTCAGATAATCTAGATGCCTTCATGATTTGCTCAGCTAGGAATTATGACCTGACAATCTGCTTCTGAAAATTGACTATTATAAATCATATGGATTACAGCAAATATTGACTTGTTCTAGACCCCAGATTGGCATGGGTTCATCAGAAACAATGGCTATAAGCAAGAACTTGAGCACAACAATTGTGATGAAGATTTATGCTCTCCAACCTTTTGTTTTGCTGAAGGAAGTAGTACTATTATTTAGACCACCTCAATGGCAACTAAGAACAAATCTACAGTTCCCAAGCCCACATCAGTTTCTCAAAACTAAACTTGCTGCTATTGAGTAAATCCAACTCAAAGACTCTAGTAATTCTATAATTTCACAGCAGTCCTTATTCAGATATCCTTTGGGAATCCTTTCATAGAAATAGAGAGACACCCTCTATATAGTTATTCGGTTGTTTTGTTACCTACGTATTGTAGCTCTTTATAAATTTCAAAGAATTCTTATCACCAAAAGACATGCTCTCTCCTGTTCCTCTGCTCCAGCTGCACAGATCCAGTTGCCTGCTCCCCAGCCTGTCGACTTGCACCATGGCCAAATGAGTGCAACTTCATCGCCATCAAGTCGGATGGCATGTAGCACAGCCTGGTGGATGGCATCATCAGATGCTTTGAACAGAAGCGATTCCACCTGGTGGCCATAAAGTTAGTTGGGGCCTCTGAGGAACACCTGAAGCAGCACTACATTGACCTGAAAGACTGCCTCCTCTTCCCAGGGCTGAAGTACATGAACTCGGGACTCATTGTGGCCATGGCCTGGGAAAGGCTGAATGTGGTGAAGATGGTCCAGGAGATGCTGAGAGAGACCAAGCCAGTGGATTCTAAGCCAGGCACCATCCGTGGGGACTTCTGTATTTGAATTGGCAAGAACCTCATTCATGGCAGTTTTTCGGTCAAAAGTGCTGAGAAAGAAATTAACCTCTGGTTTAAGCCAGAGAAATTGGTGGACTACAAGTCTTTGGCCATGACTGCATCTATGAGTAAGAGACGGACAAAGCAGTGCCATGCCCATTGGCACTGTGTCTGTCCTGTGTATAGCTCTTCCACTGGGGTTGGAAGTAGCTGGATTGATGTACTGTCTCCTTTCAAAGCACGCTGATCAATAAAACAGTGCCTTTGGGGGAAAAAAAAAGAGATATGCTTTATGTTGACAATAACATTCAGCGAGATATCAAAAATAAAGTAGGAAAATGTGTATTGTTACAAAATTATATCTAAAATAATTTTGGAATAAATAAGAAATCACATTGGCTATTTCAAACAAAAATCAATGATGGTTAAATTAGTCCACAAAAAATTTGAGGATGTTAGCTAAAGTATAATTTAAAAGCAAGTCTTGAAAAACAAGTACTAATGGGACAAGGTTTTAACTCAAGAAGCTATAATAATACTGAAGATACTTCAAGTTTTAAAAATAACATTTTATAAGATTAAATGCAAGCTAAAACTGTAGATATTATGTTGTTGTTTAACCAAAACTTTAAATTCCACTTTCTGTACAGCTTATTTTCACAAACTAACTTCAATTCTGTTTTTAGATCCCCTTTTCTACTCTTTCTCCCTCTTCTCTATTTTTAATATTAAACCATGACTCATGTAAATCAATATTAAGCATCCTTGGGGTATTGGGGTCAGGTTATTCTTTGCTGTGGAGCAGTCTTTAGTATTTTAGAGAGTTTAGCAGCATCCTACATTTTACCCATATATTGTCAGTAGCATCTGTTTCAGTTTTCTGCAGACTTTGCTAAGTGGCCCCTGGGAGTCAAAATCACCCAGGCTTAAAAGTCACTGATCTAAATCAGTCATTGCTACACCATTTTCTTTGATTTAAGCACCAATTCCTAGAGAAGACATCTCTGAATGTACCTCTTACTAGTCTGTCTTTTTCTTGTTCTGCATTAGTGACTTTTGCCTTCTTACTATGCTCCAAAATCTTCAATTGTGTTCATTGTTTGGGCTCTGTATATTATATAGCTTAAACCCCCTGTACTTACTTCTGCTGTTCCCCACTCCCTACCTATAAGGTTCACCCACTCATTTTCTTCTAGTCTCGGCTCAAATATCATTGGTCATGGAGACCTAAGCTAATAACCCTGTTAAAATCTCATCCTCCAACTTGCCTATTTAGCACTTGTTCCTAATTTATATACATAAGACTATGTGTTTCTATGTAGATAGATAGTAATAGCTAGATCATCTATACCTACATCTACAACTACATCTATCCTCACCTGAAAAGAGAGACAGAGACAGAGAGATACAGCTGGTGGCAATATTGGGTATGCTATGGCCTGCTAACCCCAAGGTTAATCATTCAAAACCACTAGCTGTGCTACATGAGAAACAGGAGCTTACCACCATCCATAATGATTTACAGTAGGTTCTCAACCATGCTAATGTTGCGACCCTACAATACAGTTCCTTCTGTTGTGATGACTCCCACCCCCATCATAACATTATTTTCATGGCTACTTAATAACTGTAATTTTGTTACTTTATGAATTAGGTGAGCCCTGTGAATGATTCCCTCTATTCCCCAATGGGATTGTGACCTACAGGTTGAGAACCACAGATTTAGAGAGTCTGAAATTCTAGAGGGGGTTCCTATGAGTCAGAATCAGCCCCATAGCAGTCAGCTTATACACATGTGTGTATACTTTATATGTTGTTCTATTTAGTACTTTCAAGTAGATCCAGATTCAGCTAAGCTCTGGGGAACAATTCCCAGTCCTATGCCCTCCTCATATCTCTGCTCTTTCACACTTTAAAAGAAGTCTTGCACAGCACCTTTAACCAGTACAATGTATGCTTTGATTTCTCAGTAGATGTTTTCTTCAGAATTACTTGTGGATCCACGGAGAATGAAAGCAGCTTTCAACTACATTCATTGTCCATTTATCATGCTATTAATTGGTTGTGAGGATTTGGGTTTTTTTTTTTCAAACTATACTAAAGACTGCAATCTGTAATCTTCACTAAGTATTCCTTGCTTTTTACAAGCAAAGTTCTATCTGCATCTCATAGCTCGTTAGTGAGATTTCCTCCAATCCTGATGCCGTGCCCTTCTTCATATCATCCAGGTTCTCAGACAATTAACTCAGCACACAGACTTTCCCTGTTTTAAATCCAGCGTCCTTGTGTTTTGATTGATTCACTGTCTATTTATCTATATTCTGGTCCCACATGAAAACAATTAAATGGAGGCACAGACATGGTGGTACAGTGAGTAGTGTAACTCTTTGCCTAGGCATGTCTACACCATAGGGTATACTGTGTCCATCTAGAGTTTCCTATATGGGCTCCCATAAATTTCTTTCCTCTTGCTTAAAATAAAGAAGTGAAAGAAGGAAAGAAGACAAGGAGGGAGGGAGAGAGACAATGGAGGAAGGAAGAAAGGAAGGGAAATAATGAAATGTTCTTGAATACCTATTTTTCTCCAAATTATCAATAGTTTATTATAATCCACATTGTATAATGTCTATGTATAGTCAATGAAAACAAATAAATGACTTCCTGGTATCTTCTGATTTTAATCAAGATGCATATGATTGCAGTAATGATATATTTCATTCCATATTATCTTCTGAATCCAACTTGACTTTCTGAAATCTATCAATCATACTTCTACAATTAATTTTGCATTATCTTCACTACAAATTTACTTGTATTTGATATTAATGATCTGTTCAATAATAAATGCATCCTTTTGGGTAATCTTAAATTTGATTGGCCACTAATATGAATCCTGTCCAGTCACTTTACCAATTTCTTGTCATAGACTAGTGATTAATTCCAGTGTTGGGTCAGTTTTTTTAAAAAATCATTTTATTGGGTTAGACAACTCTTATCACAATGCATACATTTATCCATTGATTGTATCAAGTGCTTTTGTACATTTGTTTCCCTTATCAATCTCAAAGCACTTGTTTTCTACTTGAACCCCTGGTATCTGCTCCTCATCCCTCCCCTCTAGAATCCCCTCCTCCCCCATGAACCCTTTTCCTTGATAATTTATAAATTATTATTATGTTGTCATATCTTACACCATTCCGTATCTCCCTTCACCCACTTCTCCACTGTCCATATCCCAGGGTTGTGGTTACATGTAGCTCTTTGCAATCTGTTCTCCTTTTCTACCCCACCTTCCATCCACTCTTCCATTATTGGTATTCCATCAATGCAGGAGTGTTAGGTTTTGCTAATACATTCAGTGGAGCTTGGACATATTTTTTGAGACTATTCTTTCTTGATTATGTGTTACTTCTTGAAATGCTTGAATGTTTGCTAATACCTTTTATAGACAGTGACTCTCTATTGGTTCCGTATTCTTCTGAGATATTTTGACTCGGTATTCCTTATTCACTGCCATCGAGTCAGTGTGACCCTACGGATGGCAGAAAGAAACACTACCAAATCAACTCAAGGTTTGATTCTTTCCCACTCTGTAGCTTGAGATATGCTTAGTGTGTTCTCTTGTGGTTTTCTAAGTTTCTATACATTGCATTTCAATGCTTTCTTCTTTTTTTCTCAATTTGTTTCTGGAAATTTTATTTTCCGCTCTTTGGCTTCATTCTTTCTTCCACTAGGTTTTGGTACTGTGTATTCATGTGGAAGTTTCAGTCTCTTTTGACATTCAATTTTATCATTTTGTCCTTTCATGTAATTTTCAAGAAATTTGGATTTACTTCTGTTTTTTGATGTCACCCTACATCTTTGGTCATAGTATAAAATCTTTTCTTACCATAGTTTCTGAGTTCATGTGGGTATTATTTAAGCTATTGTTTTATCTCCTTTAGGCTTATTTCAATTTTCTTCAACTTTCACTGCAACTTGCCTGTGGGCAATTGATGGACTGTTTCACAGCTGAATCTTGGCCTTATTTTGACTGATTTCATTGAACATCTCAATAGTGTCTTTCAAGAGATATACTCAATTTGCCTCTTCTGTTATGGTGTCTGGAGAGGCCAATGCTGCTCTCTATGTTGTTGAAAAAAATCATTTACAATGAAGCAGCTGTAGTTTGGAAAAAAATGACCATGTGATTGTAAGCTTTATTCTATCACTAAATTCATATTGTTCAGTTATTGATCTTAGTTTCCAATGTTTGAGTTCCAATAACCAATAATTATCAATAAATTGTTATTGCGTGCTTCATCAGTTTCAAATTTCAGATATATTTCTTAAGTTTCTCTATTATTTACTTTATGATTTGGGACCCATATTTGATTAATCTTGTTAATACTGCTCTTTCTTGTAGACCAGTTGACACTATGTGAACACGGTGAGATACTGATGATTGTAACACAATCGTTTTTGAATTTGAGATGCTTTGCATAGTAAGGCATGTGGTTAATTGATTTTTGCTCACTGATTTTTTTACATATTTATCTCTATACATGCCATTTCATATTTATGAATTCTACTTTTCATCATTTCATACCTGGTAAATTCCATTTTCTGATGATCAGTGAGTATTTGTGGGTTTTGATTCTCTTTTTGAGTCATGCCAAATCATCAAATGAAGGTTCCATATCTTGGTTCATTCAAACCTTAAAGACCGACTCAACTTTAGGAAGGATACTTCCTCAGTTGTATTCTGGGTGCCTTCCAACCTGAAGGTCTTCTGATACTATATAAAACAATGGTCCACTGTTATTCATGTGGTTTTCATCAACTCACCCCTCTGACTTTCTAGGTTTTGTCTTACTCTGTTCCTCTTCTTTAAGCCCAATTGATTTCTGCTCACTATGGGTGACCCCGTGTGTTAGTCTGGGCAGAATAGAGAAACAAATCCATAGAAATTCACATATGTGTATAACAGAGACTTTCATATAAAGGGAAATTGTATATTAAGAAGACAGCCCCGCTCAGTACAGTCTAAGCCCATAAGTCTGATGTTAACCCATATATCTGATATCAGTCTATGAAGTCCTCTTCAGCCTCATGAAACACATTCAATGACACCAAATGCAGGATGATCATCGGCCAGTAGGCAGAATGTCTTTGGATCCAGTGACATTGCCAACATCTCAGTGTTCAAATGGGTCTCCAAGTGGCTCCTCCAGTCAGCAGGGCATGGGGTCTATCAGCCTACTGGCATGTGTCTTGTCAGTTGAGTGTCTCCAAGGGAATGAGCAGAGATCATGTCTCCTGCCTCCAAGAAGGAATTACTACATTTCTCAAAATTCTCAGAGGAAAAGGCCATTCCCACACAGAGGTCTCATCAGCTATCTTCAGATTGATAGGCTAGACTTCACCCATACACTCTTAATCCTCAAATTGACACCATATTAAGTGACAACCACACCCAGCATGTAGTTGAAGCACTGCTATGCAAAGGACCACATGCATATCAATTTAGATATGAACAAAAATCATGAAGATGACACAGGGCCAGGCAACGTATATATAAAAATCGCTCATAAACAACAACATTACCAGTAAACATTGAGTTTTATGAACAGTTACACATAAAAAGATCCACAAAATATATTTCATTGTATAAGTAGTACAGTGTTATCTCAATAAATCAAAACACTTATTTATGAGACAAAAAAACCAAGTAACATCAAAAAGCATGGAAAGGGACCAAGATGTACAACTTAACATAGGTATAAAAAATTCACAAGTATCAGACACAAAGTAGAGACTACAAATATCTCATAAAAGAATAATTTTATAATAGTTGTTACTCATTATCATACTGGTGACTTGGACTATGTATTCTAGATAGACTAACTTCTATAAAAATAAGTTGCTAAATGACAGCATTGTATATATTAATTGCTGTTGTTGTTTTCTTGCTCATACAATAAACTAATGCAAATTTCTTCACTAATTGGTACTCTTCCTGGAAATATGAGGACCGACTGAAGAACCCAGACACCATCTTTGAGGTCCTTCTGTCCCCTAGTATACTAGATTTCCCAAGAGTTTGACAATGAAATTGGCAAAACTGCATCTTAATTGTTTTGTTTTTGACAGAACCTCACCACTTATTCGTGTTCTATTAATAACTACTCACACTGCCTCAGCGAGATATGAAGAGTAGGTGTTCCTTTCCTGACTTGCACAACTTCTTCTCCTAAAGAACTCTATTATATAATAACTGCCATAGAGACCCACAGTTTGGCAGATAATTTTTAATCACTGCTCCAGTCTACCCCTTTCACCAACAAAATATTTGCATATCTTCTAATTCTCACCCTTGGACCCATGATATCCAACTTCAATGAGGACAGCTCAAAACCCCAAAAGGTCACTACGTCCACAGCATCTAGGGAGTACATAACATTCTCTATTACATTATTGGCTTCTAGCACTGTGCTAAAATAATAATACTCTTCACTCTAACTTCTGAGTCTCGCAGTATACAATAGGCGAGAAAATATAACTTTCATCTCGACTTGGAATAATGAAAAACATAATGATTTGTTGCAATAATGCATTTTTTCAAGACTGGCGCTTGAAATCAAGCACAATTGAAGAAGTTCCTTCTTTAAACTCTGAGTCTGCAGTTTAGCTATTTGTATTTTTCTCTTAAGTCACTTATAACAAACTTCTATAAACTGAGTGTCAAAAAAATAACGAAAATGTATTCTCCAACAGGGAAGAGGACTAAAAATATTAATTCAGGAAGCTTACAGCACCATGCTGTCTCAGAAGGAATTTCCTTTCTTGACTTTTCAGCTTTGAGGATCTACTTTGTATCTGATAGCAAAACTTCAAATACTGTCTTTGTATTCACACACCATCATATTCTGTGATTCTGCTTCTGGGTTTCTTCTTTTCTTCCTATAAGGATACTAATCCTCTTGGAAAAGGCACCATACTACTTCAATACAATTTCATCCCATTTTTATTAATTATATCGATAAAGATTCTATTTCCAATAAGTTCACATTCACAGATATAGACATTATGGCTTGGACTTACTTTGTAAATTATGCAATCAACCTATAAAAAGACATAGTCATTCATTTGAATGGTTACACTGTCTGGACTATTTTTTCTTATTATTATTCTTGACCATGTATGAAATAGACTATGTATATTAACTGATCTTTCTAATTTACAGGGTGTTTTCTCTTAGTAAGTTTGGCGCAAAGGTTTTTAGAAAACAGCCTTTTAGAAAAACATCATATTTTCAACAGTTATATAATTCACTTTGGAAAAAAACTTAGGGGCTCCTATTTTTTTCATGTAAGATCACTTAAAATTCTTCATTGAGTACAAGTATAAATTTGTCCTTTTCTCTGTTAACATCTCTATTTTATCCCTACCCAATTAGATATCATAATAAACTGTATGTAGAATTAATTTGAAATGAAAGATTGAGGTTGTTTATGGTCACTTTAATATTTCAGCTTGGGTAGGTTGTATTCTTTGGCTAATAAAAACTACCCTAGGTATTTCTAGTGTGGCTGCAACAGAAATATTATAAATGGATAAGAGATAGTTTCAGCAAATGTTCTTTTTCACAAATTAGGAGATTAAAGATCTGAATTCATGAAAATGTTACTAGTGAATGTTTTTTTCTGTTTTTTTTTATTCCTAGAGAAAGGCTATTGTCATCAACCTTCTGGATGTAGAACCCCTAACCCAGGGATCCTGGGTTTCTAAAGGTACTCTCTATTGTGGCTCTTCTTTCTTGGTTGCTAAATTTCCCTCCTTCTCTGTGGTAACTTTTCTTTTATCTCTTGAGAAGGGGGGAAGCCATATGATCAACACTCCAAGGAAACTTTCCTTACATTTGAAAATGGTTCTAACCAAAGTATGAGTGATGTATTCCATGCTAATTCTTTTATAACTGATTGATTGGTCAAATCAGACTACATGTGATCACATTAATACATAACTGCCAATTTAAATCTTTAGATAACAAATCATCAAATTGTGGATCATGGTCCAATTAAGTACATATTGACAAGTCAATGCTGACTCATAGTGTCCCAGTGTGGGTTTCCGAGTCTATAACTGTTCATGGGATTAGAAAGCACAGTCTCACTCCCATGGTTATTTTGAATTGCCAGCCATGTGGATCACAGCTAAATGTGTGACCATACTTTAGTATTACACAATTCAGTTCATGACAGGTCTTAAAAACAGAATTCAAGCTTAAGAACAAAAATCTTTTCTATCTGTGATCTATCTATCTATCTATCTATCTATCATCTATCTAAATCTATCGATCACATATCTATCATCTAGCTTGCTACCTATCTATCTGCATTAACAGATGATCAAGAACAATGGTGCTGAAGAAAGAAGTTCGAGTCAAAATGAAGACTTCAGGCATTGGGATACTAATTTAAATGTTTTGACAAACTGATTATACATTATAAGCACTAACTCACCTATGTCCCCAACCCCCAAATCTAGAAGACTTCTACCTTGTTACCTGATTAGGTGTCATCATTGAATCAACAGAGACAGGGTGGACATGATTGAAACAGGCAGCAAGGTTTCCATAGCAATCAAAGTGTGTAATCTCTCTCGTGTGGACTTGTGGCATTGACTACTTAGTCACGGTATCCATAGGAGTGAAATATATGCAAAACCTACTAAATATTCCCATGACAATCATGATCACTCAATCAATTCTCAGACCTGAGCCAGTTTACAGACCCAGAACCCCTTGAATGAAGGGAAGGCTGGGTCCCTTGGAAGGAGGACCCAGCTACATCACCAAAAGTTTATGCCGTTAGTCTTTCTTCTTCCCCAAAGGACCTGCAGCTTTTCACAGGAGTAGCTGTTCATTGGGACACAGGAAATAATCAAGCTTTAGGGAGATTAGTGGACACTGGCTCTGAACTGACACTAATTCCATGAGACCCAAAGTGTTTCAAAGGCCCACCAATCAGAGTGGGGGTTTATGGAGGTCAAGTTATCAATGGCATTTTAGCTCAGATATGCCTCACTGTTGGTCCCCAAGCCCATCCTGTGGTTAGTTCCCTAGTTCCAGAATACATCATTGAAATAGACATGCTTAGTAACTGGCAGAGCCCCCATATTCAATTCCTGAAATGTGGAATAAGGGCTATCATGTTGGGAAAGGCCAAATGAACCCCATTAGAACTGCCATTCCCTAGCAAAATAATGAACCAAAAACAATCCCACATTCCTGGAAGGATTGCAGAGATCATTGCCACCATCAAAGACTTGAAAGATATAAGATGGCGATTCCTACCACATCCCCATTTAACTCACTTATTTGGCCTGTAAAGAAGGCAGATGGATCCTGGAAAATGACAGTGGATTATCATATACTTCACCAGTTTGTGACTCCAATTGTTGCTGCTATTCAGATGTGGTCTCATTGTTTGAGCAAATTAATACTTCTGGTACTTGGTATGCAGCTATTGATCTGGCCAATGCCTTTTTCTCAATAGCATTCTTGAAGGATCATCAGAAGCACTTTGCTTTCAGCTGGCAGGGGCAACAGTACACTTTCACAATCCTCCTCCAGGGTACATCAACTCTTCCTCCCTGTGCCATAATTTAGCCTGAAGGGACCTCGATCACCTGTCTATTCCACAAAATATCATGCTAGTCCAGTATATTGATGACATTACAGTGTTTGGGCTCCATTATGACAGAGAGTAATGGTAATACAGAATAAATAGTAAAAGAAGGTAGTTCTACCTATCAGTTATAACCACATGGATAGTTGCAAAGGCAAGGTTTGTGATTGTTCGTTTATTTTCTTTATATGAGTTTTTTGAACATCTTTTCTTTGTTCGTGTATATCAGATACAATTGAACTCAGTGTATTCTCATTTATATGTATAATAAATATTTAATGCTAGATATAAGTTTGATTTCATTGATGTCTGGAAATTATATATGGTTAAAGAATTGTATACAGGTGCCAAGTTAGCAAGGGGTGGATTGCGATAGGTATTTTTGTTGTTACCATATGGCCAATGAACACATGTTAGATCGATGGAAGGTCAGAGAAATTAATGGCTGGGGGAGTCCCGCCCTCTCTTGCTCTTGGATCTTCTGACCAGCTGGCTACCTTGTTTATCCTGTGCCTCAATTTTCAAGCTACACTACACCTGGGACTCCTAATCTTTGGGCTGTGTTGCTGTGAGTTGTGTTTCCTTCAAGACCTGCTTCGCCACACTTCTGGAGTATATATCTCTTGAGCCAGTAGACTCTGTCAACTGGCTGACTGTTGGTGACCTGCCTTGTTATTTTCTGCTTATGGACAGTTTGCCTGAATTGCTCTACAGAGGACTGACTACACTGTGGCCCTCAAGACTGGAAGGACTGCCAGTGTGCTAGCTGTCTCATGCAAGTGAGCTACACCGAGCCATTTGGACTGCTTTATAGATTAATTAACTGTTTATTTCATATGTTAGATACCTTTCTATCTGTATAAATATAGAGAATTATTAGCGTCCTGGTTTTGTTTCTCTATAGAACCCTGTCTAAAACAATGTCTGTACCCATTCCTAAGAAAATTGACCCAATAGGATGCAGACATTATTGAAAAATATGCAAATACATGTACGTAACTCAAGCATATTATAGATACACACATTCATAGAGAAATGCATGCTTGTTTATGGAAGCTTCAAAACTTATGGAAAAATTAATTATATTTTAATACTCTTTGAAGTTCCTTTTTCATGGACTTTCTGTTGTTGTTGTTGTTAAGAGTCAACAGAACAAAACACTGCCCAGTCTTATGCAATCCTCACAATTGCTCTTATGTTTGAGGCCATTCTTTCAGCCATCTTGTCAATTCATCTTCTTGAGGGTCTTCCTCTTTTTTGTTGCTCCTTTACTTACCAAACATGATGTCCTTCTCCAGGGACAGCCTCTCCCGAGAACATATTGAAAGTATGTAAGATGAAGTCCCACCATCTTTGCATCTAAGGAGCAATTTAGCCCTATTTCTTCCAAGACACACTGCTTTTTCCTTTTATCAGTGCGTGACACTTTCACTATTCTTCAGCAGCATGACAGTTCAAATGCATTGATTCTTCTCTGATCTTCTTTGTTCAATGTCTAACAGTCACATGCAAATGAGGCAATTCAAAATGCCATGATTTTGTTCAGACACACCATAGTTCTCAAATTAACATCCTTGCTTTTCAACATTTTAAAATGCTCTCGTTCAGCAAATTTGACTAATGAAATATGTCTCTTCTGGTCTCTTGACTGCTCTTCCATGGGCATTGATTGTGTATATAAGTAAGACAAAAGCTTGGATATCTTCAAACTTTTCACCATTTATCATGGTGCTATCATGTGGTTCCAGTTGTGAGGAATTTGGTTTTCTTGACTTTCAATTGCAATCCATAAGAAAGCTTCCATTCCTTTATCTTTATTAGCAAGTTGTGCATGTCCTTCTTTTTCCAGCAGATAAGGGTGTGTCATCTACATATGTCAGACTGTTGATAAGTCTTCCTCCAACCCTTGTATCACATTCATGTTCATATAATTTAGCCTCTGATGATTTCTTCCAAATTCATATTGAATAAGTATAGTGAAAAAGATTCAACTCTAAAGTCCTTTTTTTCATATATTAACTATGTAGTATTTTCTTCTTCAGTTTGCACAATTGCCTCTTGATGCATGCACAAGTTCCTCATGAGCACAATGTATTGTTCTGGAGTTTTATTAAAGTTGTCCATAATTTGTTGTGATCCACATAGTCAAATGCCTTGGCATAGTCATTCAAACACAATTAAACATGTTTCTGGTATTATCTGCTTTGAACCAAGGTCCATTTGATATCAACAATGATATCCCTTGTTCCACATCCTTTTAGCTATCCATATACAGGGAGCTGCCCACAGTACATTAACATCAACAGAGAGCTGCCAGAGGTTGATGCCAGAATTAGGAAGAGGATACAGATTTTATTGAAACCCCCCTTGTATAGATACACATAGATATCCTACTACTGCTATCTCTATTTTTTTCTGATTGAACTCTGAAAATACAGGTGGGGATGAAATATTTTTAGTGTTAGCTTTGTTGCAGAGATGATGCTCTCCATTTAATTGACAAGCTTTGATACCCTTTATGACACATATGTGTTTTATTGTTTTGTTGTTATGTTCTTCAAGTAATAACTGTATAATTTTATATTGGTATGCAGTGAAATTTAGTCCTTCAAACTGTGGATTTATTTAGCTCCAGATTTTATAGGTCAAGGTTTATTATTGAGCTGAGCTGATCTTTTTATTGTTGATTTATAGCATCAGTAGCGGGAGTTGGGACTCAGGATTCTTTACTTATATTATTGCGATTTTGAGTCTCGATCTTCTCCCTTTGCCTCACAAGCTCTCTCGGGCTCTAGGTATTGCCCCATGTGTTATGCTCCTTTGGTGAGGCAATCTCAGGGACATTGAACTTCTCACACTGGCTATGACTCGATATCTATAGAAAGACATTTAACACTTGACCTGCAGCATAGCACAGAGCTACATATTTTCAAGTGAAAGAACATTCATCTCTTTTGGGTGAGTAGAGGAGCCACATCACATAAGAGCACACAGAATCTGAGTTACTATTGGGTTCATTTTGGGGAAAAGATAATCCTCTGTGTGTATTCTTCTGCAATTGTAAGTTCCCAGAATAGGGGCGAAGTTTGATGTTAGCTAATAGACATAAAGCTATTGTTACTTTCTTATAATAAATCAATGTTAGAGCTGTACCAACTAAGTCTGACATTTTAAAAATGTCCTTTTACTAGTTCTTCAAATGAAAAATCAACACTCATTGACATTTATAAAAAACTGGTAGGTGATAAGCTAAATCACTAAATGGAACTGGAACAATTGGTTCTGCATGCGAAAATTAATGAAGTAAAATACACCATTTAAATAAACATAGTGTTGACCCTTCATCATTTAGAGAACAAATTTAAAAAATACAGAAAATGTACAAAAGGTATTAAAGTAAGGGTAATGATTTGGTGTTAATTAAATTGTAAAATTAGAAAATATATGTGGAATATAAAAAACTATAACTAGCAAACTGTGATACTATATTCCAATAGAAATGAGAATTGTTATTAAAATAACTGCATCAATTAATATGGTGCTAGCAATTAAAAATAG
This sequence comes from Nesogale talazaci, assembly GCA_004026705.1. Taxonomy (NCBI): domain Eukaryota; kingdom Metazoa; phylum Chordata; class Mammalia; order Afrosoricida; family Tenrecidae; genus Nesogale; species Nesogale talazaci. The sequence continues at coordinate 85,063 of PVJH01004120.1, read as the reverse complement.
TTGTGAAAAATAGGAATTGGTAAGTTTCAAGAACAATAATATACTCTTCCCTCTCTCTCATAACATGGGTGATGGAACTTTTTATAATGTCATTTAATAAAAACCTCAGTGGGAAAAAACTAAAGTATCTCAATATCAACTGTTGACATGAATAAGAAGTAAATTGAAAATTCCATATCTACTGATGCAACCATAATTTGATATGATCAGATTGGAGAACAATTTCAAAATCTTCACTGAAAATTGAAAAATATTGTATTCTATTTCAAGTACTTCTGTGATATAAATACTACAAATTATTAACTCTAAAGAATAAAATTTTATTGTTTCACAATTTAAGGATGTTAAGTTTTAATTGGATTCTCAACAAAGTTCAATTCTTTCATATAGCTTTGAACATTCCTTAGTTCTTGTCACTCTTCACATGGCCTTTGTCTTTACAGTGTCTGCAATTGCAGTACATACTGTATTGCTCTCTAAGTAGTTCAGAAAATACTAAGCTTAGGCTCCACCACTTATGCAGATTGATTGATTGTATTACATTGGGTAGCATTAGCATTGAGGAAAACTCACTGCCAATATTTGATTCTCAGATGATACAAGTCTGTTTGCAGAAAGGCTTGAAAACTTGAAGCATTTACTGATAAACATCAAGAACTACAATTTTTGGCATAAATTATAAGTCAATGTGAAAAAAATCCTCACTAATGAACAAACAGACATCAGCATGATAAACTGAGAAAATAATGAATTTGTCTTGATTTCTTTTTTAAACTTGGATTCACAATAAACTTTTGCTTAAGCAAAAGTTAAGAAATCAAATTATGCATTGGGTAAATCTATTGCATTTGCTGAGTGATATTAGTCAATTACAAATGGCCACATGTTATATGAGACATATTTTAAAAAATGCAAATAAAAAGTATTTTCACACTAACAGAAATATTATTTAATGGTGACAGATTTGTGACATGTTGCCTACTGCAAATTCAAGAGTTTAAAATCACAGTGATTCCAGGGTTTCTACTACTATAAGCAGTTATAGTCTCAAAAATTCACAAAGGGAATTCTACCCTGCCTTTTTTTTTTTGCATCACTGCCCTCTGGTGGTCATGAGAGCTACCCAGCGCCACTCCTGAGAGCTGCCATTGGATTTGAACCGCCAAGCACACAGGCCGCAGTCCTGCACTCAACCACTTATGGCACTGGTGCTCAGCCCTACCTTGTCTTTTAGAATCACTATAAGTCATCATCACCCAATAGTAGTGAGTGAGTTTGAGGACTAAGGTGTGCCTGACCCAAAATCTGATATTTTCAATCACTTCATACCCATGTGAAGGTTGGAAAATGCATAAGGATGACCAAGATTGCTAATGAAGAATAGTGAAAAGACCATTGTTTGTGAAAAGATCAAACAATTGGGCTTGGGAAAAGTATAGTACAGACTGCTCTGGAGAGGTAAGGATGGCAAGACTTCCTCTTTCTCTGGACATCTTGTTAGGAGAGATAAATTTATGGAGGACATACCACATGGTAAAGTAACAAGGCAGTGACAAAAAAGGGGACCTTCTATACGCTGGATTGATGCAGTGGCTACCTTGATGACTCTAACATAATAACAATTGTGAAAATGGCATAGGTGTGGACAGTGGAATACTTTGATAGTCACTTTATGAGTCAGAACTGGTTGGTAAGCACCTAGCAATGGCACGGGTATCAGGGAAAGGAATGGAGGTGCAATCATAACCTAAGAAATTTCAATAATTTTAGTTATACTAATGAATATCTGGAAATGTAGTGATTATGAGTTGGGCTACTACCAGGAAAATCAGCAATTCAAACCCCCAGTGACACTGATGGATAAATATGGACTTTCTTTTCCCATAAAGGTACAGTTTTGGAAACCCACAGGGCCAGTCTCCTCTATCCTTTAGGGTCACTATAAATTAGAATTGATATGATGGCAGCGAGTTTTTTAAAATATCTTTTATTGTTGCTGTTCTTACAGTGTAAAATAGGGTAAGTACTGTCTATTGTTTATTGATATATAAACTTATTTACACTCCCATTCTTCTTTCAGAAAAAAGTACACAAGGCAACCAACCCCCAATTAAAATTATTACACTAGCCCATACTGTAAGTATCTGATTCTATAGAACATCTGTTTCATTCTAGTCTCCCCCACCCTGACTCCCCTACCCCTGAGGGGTGGTATTGTCCACTTGGGGGAAACATTGGGCTTAAGGGTCAACAAATGTTAACTTGGATACAAGGGAAAGCCATTTACAAGATAGGTCATTGGCAAAAGTGATGGAGGCAATAGAAGACACTTGAAAGTTAGAAAGATTTAAGGGCAACAAAGGCAAATAATGATATTATACATAAATTCTGCAAAGGAAGCAATCCAAGAGCATATCCTTGGATAAACATACAGATTGAACACATGTGGAAGGGAGAGTGGGAGTATACCTGTGGATAAACATTCTATTTTTCAGAGGATATTTTTATATTTATTCACCTTTGCTCCAATTATACCAATGAGTGTGGTGGAGCATATAGGGGATGAAGTTATGAAAAGATCAGGAATAACCAGACACATTGGAAGAAGGAGTCTCTGTGCCTAAGGAATTTGGGACAATATTCTCAGGGGATACCAAATCAATCCACATAACCAAGAACATAGTACACAATGTGCTTTGCTAGGCAGCGATTTGAGTATTAAAAGCTTATGAGGAACCATCTTATGGTGAAAATTACTGGATTTTCCTGTCCAAAGGAAAGCAGAATGGTAATAAGCACAAACATTCATCTCTACAATACTGAGATCAGTGTTATCTGGTGTTTAGCTTCAATTGCTATGAAGTGAACAATACTGGTGGGTTTTAGACAGAGTGGGAGAAAAATATTAAATTCAAACTTGAAATCATAAAGATACTTACTTCATTGATGAGATAGAGATGCCTGAAGTCACAGAGACGAACTACAGCTCTTCACAATCCTTTATGGATGGAACTGAACTCACCCTCCATGTTAGGACAACCAATCATTTAAGATAAAAAGACAGCATTTATCCTAGAAAAATTTAAGAGAAAAAATAAATATGAATGGATAGAAGGCACACAAGGGGAACTGGGATAAGTGACTGTACCCTGAGGGGATGGCAATAGATGAGATGAAACACAATGGGTATAAATTGTTGAATGTTAACCTGGTGGTCCTCACTGAATTCATAATAAAAAGCTAAAGAAACATTAATAAACACAAAAGATACCTCACTGAGGAATAAGATGTGCATGACAAAAAAACATGAGATTGTCAATCTTCTCAAAAGCATGAGAAATTTGAACAACAGATAAGGAAGGCTAATCAAGAACGGATGCATTGAATTGTGGTGTTGGCAAAGAATGTTGAAACTGACATTGACTCTCAGGAGAACAACCGAAATTGTCTTGGAAGTATACCAGAAGGCTCCTTGCTAACAACAATGATAAAACTTTGCCTTAGGAAATTTGGACTTGCTCATCAGAAGAGGAAAAAGGTATCGTTGGTGAAAAAGTAGAGCGGCCAGGAAGAAGAAAAGAAGAGAAAGAGCTTTGATGAGATGACTTATGTAGTGGCTGCAATAATGAGGCTAAGTATAATAATATTGTGGAACTGTCACAGGATAAGGAAGTGTTTTGTTATGAGTGAGAGCAAACTCTATGACTCTAGGAAAAAACAAAGTAAGAGCATTATATTTCATAGAATATGTACTGTGATTGAGTTAGCTATATTAGATTAAATTATATCCGCAGGCTTTAAAAGCAAGAATAGAAGTAACGTCATTGACATTTATTCAAGTCTGATTAATTCCCCCAACCTCACTCTCCCATAGGTCTTCTCAGTTTGCATCGTAATGGAAGTAGTGTGTCATACCTTTCTTTTGCAGAGTATCTGGTACATTTCATCTGCAGTCCATAAGATAGCCATTGAGTCATTTAAAAATTGTCACAGGGATCCTAGAATTTGGTTTCAATAGTATAAAAATGAGAACATGTTATAATGTTTGATGCACATCAGTTACTCTGACTTAATCTATAAAAAACTTACCACTTGATATTGACTGAGGGAACACAGTTCAATTTATAATGTATGCATTCTCCAGATCCTGTAACTATGTGATTAGATATAAATCAAACATATATCCTGTGAATATAACAAGGCTGTATGTTTATTTTAGCAAAAGAAATAAATAGAAAGCTAAACAAATAAAAACAGTATGCCTCAAAATTGTTTTTTAATGGAAAAAATGTTTATAAATGTAGTCAAACATTACATAATATAAATACTGTACTTATATTCTGGCTCTGTAATTTATGAAGTATATGACCTTATGAATATTTTTAATTTGCTTAAGTATAGCTTCCTTATCTATAAAAATGATTTGATAATTAAGTGCATTAATATGCAAAACTCACTTCTAAGAATTCTTACTATTTAACAAATACTCAAGAAATATCATTGCTGTTTTTAACCTTTCTTTTTCTCTACCTCCTACTTTTCTTCCCCATACTTATTTTTAAAAACTTAGACCATATAAGATGCAATGCATAAAAATGATTTCCAACAGTACCAGTAATATTTTATTTATTATATTTATAAATATGTGAAACAAATAAAAATTGGGTGATATCAATTCATTCAACATAATAGACTCAAAGTTATATATAATATAGTAATATATTATATTATTCTGGTTTTATTCAAAAATAGCAACAGCCTCAAAAAATAATAAGGCATTTGGAGATTAAACATTGCTTCTTCATGGGTCCTATTGTATATTATTGAAAAAATAGCTAGGATAATAAGATTATTCATTTATGAGTTTAGAAACAAGATATCCCTATTTCCAATCATTAAGGCAATACATTTCACAAAAGACTACAAATATACTAAGACAGTATCTGTTTTGTGAAAACAAGTGTGAAAGTGTCTTGCCAAGCTTGGAAAAGGAAAGTGCCTGATATTAGCACTTTTTTAGGAAGAAAGAAGTATGACATAGTGTTCTCCAATGTCCTTTCAAGAATGAAAACAGCATAGAGCAAAGAACTTGCTCACATCAGCACAAATGACAAAATCGAGCCAGCTGGACATACCAGTTCCACCAGAAATATTTACCCACTCTGCTTCTCTGTAAGGTGGTGCTCCTATCAGTTATGTAATTAAAGCTACAACGCTGATTTTCACTAACCTGTATTTATGCTGTGGAGCAAATATTATATTGGTAAATCACAAGATCAGTTGTTCTAACCCAGCCACTGCTTTGAGGAAGAAATGTGAGGCGGGCTATTCCCATTAAGACCAGTAGGCTCCAAAACCCTATATGTAAGATATCTATGAGTTGTCTTCAAAGCAATACATGTAGGGCTTATTATTTTTGTATAAATGATGTCAACTTTCAGGCTTGTTGGATTTTACACCCTGAATTTCAGTATGACCACTGTATCATAAATAAACTTAGTGATGTTGCTAATGATGGTGTTATCTAGTCTGATCTGACTTAGCAGCTCTATAGAAAGCTGCAGGAAAACCTGTCAATCTTGCACCATCCTTACAAGTGCTGTTTGTTGAAGTCCATTGTTGCAGCCATCACATTGTCTATCCATTTTGTTGATGCTTTTCATTGTTTTCTCTGTCCTTTGAATGTACAGAGGACCCCTGCTAGTGTAAGGGTTATGGCTTGGACTGCTTTCAATGTGGTTAACAGTTCGTAAACAAATGCAGATCCGTGCGAGAAAGACTGGGCTTTTTAAGTAGTTACAGTCTCTGAAATGCAAGCGTGATTGTTATGAGTCAGCATTGACCCAATGTAAATGAAATGTTTTGTCTGTTTGTTTGTTTGCTTGCTTGCTTGTTCTGGAGCATGAAGTTCATGAAGTCCCAGGCTGGTCTTTCCTGAAAACATACTTAACTATGAAGTCTTACTAAAATATGATTATTTGCAGAAGGAGTCTTGCTATCTTGACCTCTACAAGAATGTTGGGTGTACTTCTTTTAAGGCAGACTTTTTCATTCTTTGGTAGGGCATGATACCTTCAGTATTGCTCACCAGAATCATAATTCAAATGCATCCATTCTTTTTTTCATTTTTTTCCAGTGTTCAACTTTCATATGCCTGTAAGGAACTGAAAATACCATGGCTTCAGTCTGGCACAACTTAGTCCTCAAAGTAACACCCTTGCTTGTCAACATTTTAAAGACATTTGATACAGTGGATTTATTCAATGCAATGCAATGCATCATTTGATCCTTTACTGCTGTTTCCATAAGCACTGATTCTGGACCCAAGCAAAACAAAATTTTGACAACTTCAATCTTTTCTCAATTTACCATGTTGCTACCTACTAATACCAATTTTTTTTAGTCAGGTATATCCTTAGATATTCCCATTTGGGGGATTTTGATTTTCTTTTAGTTCTAATTCACACTGAAGACTGTAATCCTTGGCCTTCATCAGCAAGTACTTCAAGTTCTCTTCACTTTCAGCAAGCAAGTTTGTATCATCTGTGTATTACAGGTTGTTTCTAATTTTCCCTTCAATCCACATGTCACATTCTTCTTCATATAATCCAGATCCTCTGATTATTGCTTTATATACATATTGAATACCATATATACTCATGTATAAGCTGAGTTTTTCAGCACATCTTTTAAGTTGAAAAAGTTCCCCTTGGCTTTTACCCAAGTGAGGGCTCCACTTACCTGTTCTTCAATGCAGACTGGGTGTTCTCTGGTCTCTCTCTCTTCTGCAGTTGGTAATCAACTTCAATTCTTTGAAGAAGGATGATGGTATTTGTATCAGGATAGCATTAAGCTTGTATAGTGTCTTGGACAGAGCTGGCATCTTCACTATATTGAGTTATTCAATCCAAGAGCATGAGCAATTCTTCCATTAGTTGGGGTCACTCTTGGTTGCTTGTAATAGTGTTCTATAGTTTTCCTCATACCAATCTTTTTTTTTAGTCAGGTATAGCCTTAGATATTCCAATTTGTGCTTAATCATTGCATAAGGTACTGCATCCTTAATTGCCCCTTGTGCAGACTTTCATTGTTGAGCTTGTATCCTGTTACTCTGTCATATTCCTCTATCACTTCCAGCACTCCACTTTAGAGTTTCAGAGAGTTTTGATATATAAAATCATATCATCTGGGAATAATGACTGTTTTGCCACTTCCATTCTCAGACAAATAACCCTGATGTCTTTTGTTTGTTTTGTGTTGTTAGCTAGGACTTGCAGTACAATGTTAGACAGGAGTGGGGATAAGGTGTATCCTTTTCTGGTCTCCTTTTTCAGTGGAATTGTTTTCATCTTTTCTCCATTGATCACAACATGGACTGTTGGTTTTTCATGTACAGCTTGTATAATATTGAGGAATTTTCCTTCCATAAAATGATTAACTTTGGGCTGAGCCCCTGTGGCGTAATGGTTGCATGCAGGATTGCAGCCCATTGGCTAGGCGGTTCAAATTCAACAGTAGCTCTGCAGGAGCAAGACTGGCCTCCTACTCCCACCAGAGGGCAGTGATGCCTACACACACAAAATGATTAACTTTATGTTGTGTATGTATTGCCACAATAAATGGACATCATTCATTGATTTGAGTATTGTTTTCAGATAAATAAATTGGTTATGGCCAAGGGCTTTAAAAAGATTAAGTGTATTGCTCAATTGAGCAATTGTTGAAAATTGATACTTCATCATGATCTCTCTCATTTTACCTCATTTTATATATTAGGATGACCGCGAAGCAATTTAAACTCTTTAAGTGTTGTTCATAAAGAAAAAAAAGTGGGTGGTATAATGTTAATAATGTTGATATAATTATCCTTGTGATTAAATATATTTTTAGGAGGTGATTTTCTAACATCTGTAATGAAACGTCTGATTAAATATAAATGCATAATGAATTTAGTTTCTCAACCAAAAAGAACTCTAGTTTGCTGAATAGGGTAAGAACTTATAGACAATATAATTCAAGTAAATCTAAATGAAGTAAACAGAACTATGCACATCCTAGAAAGAAATATAAAAGGGAAAGAAAAATTTTAACAGGACTTTGAATTAACCACTATATGCTTAAGAGTGACAGGAGTAGAAACAAAATCATGTTTTTTGCACTCAAGCATTCAGAAAGAAAGATAAATGAAGACTGGAAATGAAAGTGTTGAGGAATTGTAGTTTATGTGGAGTAAATCAAGTCTTTATAATGATATTAAGCAAAGAACTGGAGGGAAAATAAGTGGGACATATGAAAAGAATATGGGCTACATGATATCTAAGAAAACAGTTTTTCATGATTCCTTTAAAATCATATAGATGCTGGAAGGGTAGAAAGAAGGTGGGGTAGAGAGATGGAACCAACAGCAAGGATATACACATAAGCTCCTATTTGAAGGATGGTGTGTTAGTCCGGGTAGACTGGAGGAACAAATTTCAAAGATGCATATAGATATAACGAATGGGTTTATATTCAAGAGGAACAGGATATTAAGAAAACATCCCAGCCAAGTCCAGCTCTAAGTCACAAGTCCAATATTAACCCATATGCCCGAAATCAGTCCATAAAGTCTCCTTCCAACTCATGAAGTCACAGGTCAGTGGGTGCGGAGTCCCGGCACTGACAGGGGTCTCCCCATGGCTCCTCGCTTCCAGGACTTAGGTCCATCAACAGCATCCCGTGGTGGCAGAAGCAACTCATCGCTGGCAGGGCCTCCATGTGACTGCCCCAGCCTCAGAGGTCCGACTCCATCAGGGCAAAGCTGTGTGGTCTCTCTGTCGGCTACTCCAGCCACCCGGATGCCGCCTTTCCTGTGTTGTCTGTGATTAATCGTCTCCCAGACTAATTCCCAACAACTGAGGAAGATAGCTTCTCATCTTCATGAGGGAAATATTGCGAGATTTCCCAGAAGTCTCAGGAGAAAGCCATGCCCACATAGAGGCCTCATTGGCTACTCAATGGCTATCTCCAGATTAACAGGCTAGACTCCACCCCTGCATTTCAATCATAAAATTAACGTAAGCACATGACTGCCACAGATGAGCATCAGGGGAGTGGGTTGGGGGAGAGGCCGGGCAGTGTAATATATGACAGAACAATAACAATGTATAAAGTATTGAGGATTGGTGGGGAGGAGCGAGCAGGGGAAGAGGGGAAGGGATGGAAAAGCTGATACTAGGGACTTAAGGGAAAAGGCAGACAATTGGAGAATGATGATACAAGTGGACATATGAGGATGCTTGACGCAGTATCCTTATATATGTATTCTGAAAAACGATGTATGAGTCCCCAATAAAATGACTTAAAAAAATCAGTGAAAAAAATAAGGAAAAAATCATATAGAAAGAATACTAGCAAAAAGTTATTGTATTAAAATAATGTAGTTTTATGTATGTATGTGTATATAATATACTTTAAAGGAAAATATACATATGCTGAAAATTTATTCAAATTAGATTATGGTTTTAGTAAGAAAAGAATTTATGTCCAAAAATGGATGTTTCATAATAATGTAGACATGAGTTGTGCACTGACGCATAAAATTTCTCTAACTTTCTAGAGATAAATTATGTGCACAACTAAATAGTTAAACATATTATGATAGGGAAGACTCATAAAGAAATTACAAATGCAAAAGTAGATGTGCTTAAAACTTACATAGATGCCATTCAAACCGAATTTGAAACCTGATTTCAGAATTTAAAGCCCATGGTCCTATGTTTAGTTTTATAATAAAGTCTGATGAAATGGAGGACAATGTGTTGGTTGCAATATTTCAATTTCCTTGAAATTGAAAATCTGGATATGGAGTTAATTGACTTCAAAAACTCAGCAAGATGGACAGACAAATTCAAGGCTATAAAACATCAACTTGAAGTCCCTGATGAAAATCACTTAAGCAGGATAGCTACACATTGGGCATCACTTCTTTGCAAATTTTCTTCAATACAGAAAGTTGGTCTCATTTTACTAACAGCTTTTGGATCCAGTTACTCATGTGAACAGGTATTTTTCCCAAATGAAATTCATTCTCAATTCATTGCGAAACAGGTTAACTAACGAAAATTCTGAACTGTATGTTGTATTAAAAACAATGAGTTATTACCAAAATATCTCAAACCTTACAGGGATAATGCAACAGTATCAAGGAAGACATTAAAACAATTAAATATTCTTAATTAAGCAGAGGTTTATTTTATGTACATGGTGTTTACTTTTATGCTAACATTTTATGATCTCTTTAAAGTGGCAAATACAGATTTGAAGATGATAAATATGTAATTCTATATCTAAGGTATATTGGATTATTCCATCTCTATGATGTTTTTATTTTATGTATTCTAAGATAATATGTAAATCTAAAATAGAAGTGAAGGTGACCCACCAGCAAAAATTTTGGGGAAAGACAATAGAAAAATGATCCACTTGAAAAAAACATTGCTGACCATTGTTGTAGCTTGTTCATAAGCCTTCCTCCAATCCAGCTACTATGTGTGAAATTTGGACCCTGCATAAGGAAGAACATAAAACACAAATCCATTTGAAGTATGATAGTGATGAAGATTACTGAAAGCACCATGAGCAGCAAAAGGAACAAATAAGTCTATTTTCATGTAATCCAGTTTACCTAATTATTTGCTCAGCATACGGATTAAATAAGCATGAGAGTATCCAGCCCCAAAGAGTTTTCTTGATTTGAAGTCATGCAGTATCCCCTTGTTTTGTTTGCACACCATGATTCCTCATTAGTATTATTCATGTTCTGCAATGCCAATTTTTCTTAAGAGTTTCCACAGTTGGCTATAATTCCACATAGTCAAATCTGTTTGCACAATCAATAAAACACAAGTAGACATCTTTCTGGAATTCTCTGCTGTAGGTTAAAAATCTATCTGATAACAAATCCTTTTCTGAATCCAGCATGAATTTCTGGTATTTCCTTGTCAATGCATCACTACAGAATTTATTGGAAAATACTCAGCAAGATTTTACTTGCAGATGATATTAACTTGAACATTTTATTGTGTCACTTTTCTTGGGTATTGATATAAATGTAGATATTTTCCAGAAAATTGGCCAGATAACTGTACTCTAATTTTCTTGATCAAATGCTACCGGCTTAAAATGATTGAATACCAGTTACTTCTTTTTGACACAGTGACTCTGTGTTCTTTCCAGATTTGTTTGATGCTTCCTATATCATGTATATTTTGCCCACATACCCACTTATTGTTGCCACTTAAAGATTGACTTGCTTCCTAAGTACTTTCAATTTAAGATATGCTAAAGGTGTTCTTCCCTGGTTTTCTAATTCTAGTTCTTACCAGATTTCAGGATATTCATATATTTTGTATTCTGGAGCTTCCTTTCACATATTATTTTCAGATTTTTCACGTTGTCATTTCTTCCATGTATCTAACCAACTCCATGCATAAGAATAATTTTCAGCATCTCTTCAGATATACACTTTGATATTTTCTTTCATTCAGTTTTTTAAATGACCTTTTACTATCTTATTGTCATCTCACAGCTGACAAGTCTTCTGTCCTTAGTGTTCAAAACTCAGATCTGTTCTTGATATGATTTGGAGATTCAGGAGGCACAAACTCAAGGTCATATTTTGGTTTCTGAGCAATTGATAATCTGATCACAGTAGGCATCTTGTCTGCATTTAGTTTCTGATATTCTGCAAATGGAAAACACCAAAATAAAATTAGCTACATCTGTGAGAAGAGACAATGGGGAAGCTTATTATCTGCAGCTAAACTCAGACCAGGGGTTGACCATATAATAGGCTATCTATTGTTCAGGTTAAAGCTGAAGAAATTTAAAACGTGTTCACAAGAACCAAAGAACAACTTTGAGTTTATTCCAAGAATTTTGAGAACATCTTAAGAACTCATTTTATACATTAAACAACAATAACAAAAAAAAAACTGCTGTGGGAGGACATTAAAAATATCAATCATGAAGAAAGTCATCATAAAAAAGACAGCAAAGAAAGATAAGATCACAGTGGAGGTCAGACGAGACTCAAAGTTGTTTTTACTTATAGGACTTATGGAAATATATGAAAGAAATAATGAAATTTAAAAACTGAAAAGGAATTTTAAATTTTTATTGAATTAGATGGACAAAATGATTGAGTCAATGAGCTAAATAGATATTGCAAAGGAAAGTTTGAGAAGATAAAATACTATAAAAAGTAAATACTAAAATAGACAAAATACTAAAAATAAAGTAAAATACTATAGTGAAATGTGAACAGTCCTATAGCTAGAAAGCCAAAAATGAAGGACATGCCCAGTATACCTTAAACTGATATGACTCGAGAAAAACTTGAGTAGCAATATTGAAAGGTTTACTGGGAAAATAATGAGCGATACAAGCAGCATCAAGAGAAAATAGAATGAACATCCTGCATCACTGTCCAAAAAGAACTAGTAGACTTTAAACCCTTTCAAGAGGTAGCATAGCAACAAGAACCAATGAAGGAAAAAGTTCAAATGTCACTGAGCATTAGCCAAAAGCATATCTCCAGATATTGATGGGATGACAATTGACATCCTTCAGCAGGATTATGAAACACAAGCAGCATTCACTCACCTATGTCAGGAAATTTATAAGACAACTACTTAGCCAACACACTAGAAATGATTCATATTTGTATCTACTCCAAAGAAAGATGACCCAACTGAATGCTCAAATTAAAAAAAAAATTGTCATTGATTTCACCATCAAAATAATTTCGCTGAAGATACACCAACAGTACTTAGAAGCACGACATTGACAGGGAGCTGAAAAAGGTTTGGGGCAGATTCAAAATAAGATGTGGAACAAGGTATATCACTGCTGATATCAAATAGATCTTGGATCAAAGGGACAATACCAGAAAGATGTTTACTTATGTTTTATTGGCTACATCTAGACATTTGACTCTGTGTATCATGACACATTATTAATAGCCTTGAGTAGAATGGAAATCCCAGAACTCTCCATTATGCTCTTGTGAAAACCGCATCTGGGTCAAGAGGCAACTATGCAAAAGGAGCAATGGAACATTACGTGTTTTAAAATCAAGAAAGGTGAACAGCACTGTTGAGTCCTCTTCATATTCATTCAATTTGTAATTTTTGCAAACAATTAGAGAAGTTGGCTTATATGGAAAATGATATGCCATCAGAATAGGAGGCAGGCTTATTGCCAACTTACTAAATGCAAATAACACAGCCTTGTTTCATGAAAAGGGAGGAAGACCTAAAGCATTTGCTAATGAAGATTGTGACACTGACCAGTGCTTCCCTTCACCCACTTTTCTGTTGTTCCTTCCCCTGGAAGAGGGGTATAGATAGATCATTTTGATCTCTTTCCCCTTTCTTCTATCAGGGGATGGTTGATCAATCCTCTGATGTACTCACAACAAGGGTTCAACAGGCAGCTGTGCAGCAATAATTATTATTTATTATAATAACGATATAAAGATCATGACAGAGAGAGAGAAAGAAAGTAACATAAGAGTCAGACATGCATCACATCAGGGTAGCATGCTCACCTCTGCCCCATATGGTGGTCCATGTGGAGATGGAGAGGGAGGGATGATGAACATTATTTTGCCCTGTTTAAGTAGCCTAACAGGGGACACAATTTCTCTGGTCAACAGTCAGGATATGGCGTGAGCGGGCAGGGGGAGGGGGTGGGGGGCATGTCTTAACGCCAGTAAGATGATGACTCATGACTAAGAGGAGAGGAATGTGATAAGGAGGGACTTCAGGCTCCCCGGTAGGTGAACAGGTTAGGGGTCATTGACAATGACTCCTGAATCCCACCCATAGGCTTCGAGGGAAACAGATCAGTATCCTAACTATCCTAACTTGAATCATGTAAAGCCCTTATAAATTTGGGAGTTTCAGTGAGAATGGCTAGCACACTAAATGTTGGTAAATTGCTTGCTAATATTTTAGAATATATGGTGTGGAAAAGTCCTGTCTTAATCTCACATTCTTCCCCCACTTTGCTATTAACCTCCTTGTATCACTGCTCTCATTATTGGTCCTGAGAGGTTTATCTGTCCTGGCTTCCTTATGTTTCCAGCTCTTATCTGTACCTGTGCACATGTTCTGGTCTAGCTGGATTTGTACCGTAGAATTGGGATCATACCGTAGAAGTGGGTGGCAGGAATGAAGCATTAAAGAACCAGAGGAAAGTTGTATGTTAATCAGTGCTGCACTGAACCCTGACTGGCTTGCCTCTTCCTTGTGACTCTTCTGTTTGGGGATATCCAATTGTCTACAGATAGGCTGAGTCTCCACTCAACATTCCCCCCTCAGTCACATGAATATGATTTTTTGTTCTGGGTCATAGATGCCTGATAACTGATCCCATCGTCACCTCTTGATCATACAGGTTGGTGTGCTTCATCCATGTGGGGTTTGTTGCTTTTCAGTTAGATGGCCACTTGCTTATCTCTAAGACACCAGCTGCTATATATTTTGATAGCCATCAGCTTTTTTCACAACATTTGCTTATGTATCCATTTTGTCTTCAGTAATCACGTCAGGAAGGGGAGCATAAGAGAATGCCGGGGGGTGTGGTGTTGGGGGCTGAGTCCCTGTGGTGTAGTGGTTGTGTGTGGGACTGCGGCCCACTGGGTTGGTGATTCAAATTGTGCAGCAGCTCTCCAGGAGCAAGGCTGGGCCTCCAACTCCCACCAGAGGACAACGATACCTGGAAAAAAAAGAGAATGTTGGGTTATTAGAACATTGCATTAAGGGAGTACTTGAATGAAGACTCAATGTTTGCCTTCCACCTTAATACTTAACATATCAATATATGTACATCTATCTATTTCCCAAATGTACATATGTACATTCCTGTATTTAGACCTTTATAAATATTCTTTGCCTCCTTCTTCTTTCCTCTGTTTCCTTTTACTTTTTTCTTGTCCCTCTATCATAGTTGGCTTTCCTTTGGGTTTTGGTAATTCCTCTCAGTTACATTGTCCTTGATCAAGCCCTACTAGTCATCCTATGCCCTGCACATCATGGATTTTAGATCACTTGTTATTCCCTTGTCTGTGGGTTTGTCAACACCCTTTATCCTTTCCTCCACCTCTGCCTCTCTTGTGTTCCCCTAGAAACTGTCTGTTCAGTTGTTTTCTTCTCTGAATTGTTTATCCCAGCTATCAAATCTAGATAGACATGCAGAGACAATAATAAGGAAAAGAAGAAGACATAGCAAAACAACAACAAAAAACAACATCCACAAAAAAGAAAAGCCTATAACTAGTTCCAGAAGTGGAGTCTGCTGGGGTGCGATTTTCTGGCCTCAACTTCTTCCACAGGGATTTTGTTTTGCTTTCCATTGCTTTGCGCCCCTTGCTGCTCTTTTGCACTCCACTAGGGTTTCACTCTCGTGTGATGAGATCAAATTGATTGGTCACAAGTCCTGCACGCTGTCTTCAGTACGGTCCCCACAGAGCTCTTGGGGTCAGTGAGGGTTGTTGAGTCTCAGGGAGTGGTGGACCAGAATGTGGTCCACTTTCTCTCCTCCCCTCTTTGTTTGGTCCTGCTTGTGCAGATCAGATGTACCCCTCTGGTAGAGCTGTTGCTTCAGTGCTGTCCTCTGAAGTGCATTCTTTTGGGGAAAGGGGTGCCTATGTAATTGGGATTGGGGTTGATCCTGCAGACCTCTCTATATTGGTTACCTGTCTCATACTGGTAGAATGTCATTTTTTATAAATCTATCTTAAATAGTATAATCGCATCAGTTTAAATTGCTTAATTATGTTGGATTAAGGACAAACTAAAACAACATTACTAAGTTTTTTGTTCCTATAAGACAAGAACATTTTAACTAAATAGAAATAAAATAATTCAGAAAAAACACATTTATCTGAGCATTCACTGATAGCAGAATGAGAGGATCAAGCTTTTGTGAGTATATCTGTGACTCATATTTTACTTCACTGATTTACCAAGACCATGGCATTTTACTTTTTAGCAATTTTTGAATTCAGTGTAAGGCTCAAACCTGGAAATGAACACACATAGTTGCTTAATAAAATCAAGAAATTATTCAGAATATCTTAAAAAACTTCATGTCACTCAGATCAATTATACCAAGGCTTCCTTTTGCAAGGGACAATATAGAAAGCCTGCTGCCAGAAACATATGGAGTTAGACTGCTGAGATTCAAAGACGGTAAATTGTAAAGAAAATCATGTTGATTTCCCAGGGTATGGCTTAGATAAAGTCACAGTTAGTTTTCCACTTTAATTTAGGTGTTTCCAATTTAGGGTGCAATTAACTATTAAAATCTTCATATTAGCTCAATCTCTTTCTAACTATATTTTTAACAAGCCAGATACTCCATATGTGAAAATATAATTCTTTCCATCACTATGTAATCCTTTTGAAATCAGTACCCTTTGACTTATCATGTTTTAAGGAAAACAATAAACTATATTCCCAGTCATTAAATATATATTTAGCACCCAAAAATACAGAGTTCCATAATTTAACTCAACAATTTTATTCTTCAGAGACGCAGTTTTCTACCATCCTTTTTGATTTCTCTGTCTGTCTTGGTACATAGAACATTTAGGATCTTAGTTATTCCTTATTGAATTAAAGAAAATTCTGCTTCTGAAGACCTCAGATGCTAGTGGGAGCCATGAGTGTATTAAGGAAGAATGGGATGAAGCAAAGAAAAGATTATCATCTTTCTATCTAGATAAGTGTGGTCTATAGAAATTGACTAATGAGAATGCTATTTCCTTTATCACTAAAAGTTGAAATATTATTGCTTTTAATTTTGAATAACATGTTCCATTATTTTTTAAAGAGAAAATAAATGTCATTAAAATCATTGGGAAAAGGTCATATTCCAGATGCTGAAGTACTACAGTATTTTTATTATGCCATGCCCACAACATTTTTATTTTAGACTCGAGATTTTAAGGCATTTCAAGGATATCATAACATGATTATTAAATATTAGTTGACAATTCTAGATTCAAATTCTTTTTTGTTAGATTCTAGTGATGTGGACTGTTCCTACCAATTTCCTTGTGAGAGTTAAGAGCTCAGCTTTGTAGAATAAGACTACTTATAATTTCTACATTTCGAAATAGTTGGAATGAAGATTAAGACTATAGTTTATATGAAAGTATCTTTAGAATGCAAATATGAATTTCTTTTTTACATATTTATATATATTTAAAATATTTTTCTTAATAAGAGACCTTAATAAGTCTCTAGTCACAATCAGCTAACTTGTGTTTCTTGAAATGGGCAATACTGCCCGCTGTGGACACTGGAAAGCCCCAAGTGGGATGCCAAGACAAATGCCTCTGCTTTATCTGTGTTATGAAGTAAAGCACGTTTGTTAGACGGGCTGCTGAATACTGTTTTGCTTTGCTTGTTTGTTTTCTGAAAAGGGTAGTAGACCAAATGAGTTTGAGAATTTATGAAAAACACCTTTCAAATAACAGTGGGTTAAACCCAAAGAGATTATTTTTTGTTCATATTACAAACGACCATGACCATGGTTTGCACCACCTTCTGGAATACCTAAGCTGACAGCATTGCTGCTCCCTGAAACTCTGCGAGCCTCTATTGCAGGGGAAGCTTGCAGAATGGATAGCAATTTAATGCTTTCAGAGTTCATCTGACTCTATGAGAAAGGTCAGGAATGGTCTATCATTTGTTGTCATAAAGTACTGCTGGTGTGTAGTTGGTATTTAATAAAAATGATTTTTATAAGACATTAATATCCAGACACCATTTAGTCTAGAATTATGCATGCATAAATTTATAAGCACAATTTTGAGCACATTATTATTTTATCACTTCATGCAATCAGAGTATACTAGATAAAATTTTAAGCATGGACATGCAATATTTTCCCCGTTTGGAGAAATGATGCTGAAAATCATCTGTCCACCCCATTTTCCCTACAATGGTGTATTGCTGTAATCATCTTATAACTCTTCTTCTACTCACATCTTTTAAGCCTAACATGTAAATTGTTTATCTATAATTATAAATTGACATGTTATTAATACTATTAGAGCTACATGTTACAGAGAGACCATCAGTTAGCCCATTTTAGCTGGCTAATATGCTACCTGGTTCATCAGAACAGAAGTTTTCCTGAAGGAGTTTAATTTCAGAAACAGTAGCAGGAAATAATTCTATAAATTTTATCCTTTACACCATCTCCAGTATTCTAGTTCAAATACTAATATGATGTTACATAGGGCAGAGGATTTTAAAACACAGTTTCTCCCTACATAGGGCACTTAGTTCATCATTTATACCATTCCTTAAGGAAATTATAAATACCAGGGGATTACTTTAAATATGTTAAAGAGTGAGGTGGATTACCTGAGCTGGGGCTCATTTACAATATAATCTTATCTCAGCTTCACCCATCAGAGAATGGAAATGGGGATCGATTAATTGTTTTTGTAGTGGCATAAGAACTTCAGTTTAATGCTTGCATAATAGCATTTTAATGGCAAAGGATGTGAATAAGGCACATTCATTACTTTACATGTAAAACAAAAAGCCTTGGATTTCTTATAGCATGCATTTCCATATGATTCAATCATTATGCTCTCTTCAGCATGAATAAACTGCAGTGTGCAGATCACTCAGTTCATTAAAAACAGGAAGAAAAAAACCTGTCAAATTAAGAAATCCCCATAGACAAGAATTCAATTTGGTTCTTGTATTTGAAATATTAGTTCTCCGTTTTGCTATATGTTGATAAACATTTCCAAAGCCACAAACAAAGGTACTTCTAAGAAGGGAAGGTTTTCTTATTTCAATGAAAGTAAATGTAATTCCTATCTCAAGATCACATTCTGCATGCTAGCAAAAAAAGTAATCTAGTAAATGTCAAATTTTATAAGTCACTTTTGGGTTTTGAAAATCATTTTAGGTTTAAACTAAGTCAAATCTAGCATCCCCTGAAGGCATGCGATTTGAATTGTTGCCTGAAACTTTCCTGGAGCCAGCAGAGAACTTAAGGCTTGCCCTCCTATAAACACAACTCCTGTTACACTGAGTGTTTAGGTTAGGGTTAAAATCAGCAAGAGATTACAACTACCATCTGGAGTTTGAGCATTATATACCACATGTGATAATATACAACTTGATCTTTCTTCCTTTTCTTTTTGCCTATAGTCCAGAAAGGTAAAGAAAAAAGTTTTCTGATCTCTATAAAGGGTTTTTATGGATCTCTAAACTTAAAGGCATTTTAGTTGAGGCCCAAGTTTGGGATGAGGCTCATGCTGTAACTACTTTCAAATTTCATGTAACTGTCTTACATCATTACTATAAAAACCTACATAACATTTTCCACCTTAACCTCTTTCATGTAAGCAGTTCAGTGACAACAATTATATCAATCTGTGAAAATACCTCCAATAATAGCAAATTTTCTATCACTATAAACTGAGCAATGATTGTGTCTTTCCCTTGTCCCACTCTGGTCACCAGTATAAAACGAGTTCTATATACTACCTTTGTAAGTTCTTTCCACCACTCCTTCTGAAAGAATAAAATTTAGTCTGTGGATAGCATATGGTAAAACCAGTACAAACTTCATTCACTATTTCTGAAATAGATTTTGTATTTTGATATGTATGTAAGATTGTTGTGCCATTGCTGTCCAGCTGTGTTGTATTTTCCCTTCTTTTGGACAAGGGCAGTCCCAGCATGGTATAAGGTATGAGGAGCGTCTAGGCACACAAAAACATAGACGATAATATAATATTGTTCTACCTTTCATTTTTCTGGTAATGAACTTGGGCGAGGATATTGGTTGTGGATTGGATAGCAATAAATGTGTGATAACATTAATGGAATGAAAGAGCTGGCACCACAATGGAAAACGTCAGCCTCCCAGATATTTTTCACAATTACCCAACCAACATAAAATATGCACATCCTTCTTCAATGCACATGGCTCATATTTACAAAGAGACCACATGTTGGGACATAAGACAAGCTTAAGAAAATCCAAAAATATATAAATTATTCAAAGCATTTTGTCTCACCACAGCGCCATAATATGGGGAATCAACAATAGAGAGAACAACAACAACATACAACATACAACAACAACATACAACAACAAAAACATTTGGAGACTCAACAACACACTTCTCTAAAAAGCATGGGATGACATCCTAAATAGACCAGAAATTAGAAAGTTCCTAGAAACCAGAAAGAATGAAAACAGAACATACTAAAAACTATGGGACAAAACAACGGCCGTTATCTGAGATCACTTTGTTGCAATACATGTATAATGTGAAAAAATGAGAGGGAGAATTGGGGTCAGCATCTTAATACAGAACCTCCAGCCACTAGAACAGACACAATGGCATAATCTTTCCAAAAGAAAAATAAAAGAAATAAAAAATTAGAGCAGGGAAAAATAAACTGGAAAACAAAAGAATTATGGGAAAGAATAGACAAAGTAAAATGTTGGTTCTTTAAGAAGATAAAAAAAAGTTGACAAACCTTTAGCAAATGTAGCAATGGAAAAGAAGAAGCAGACATTAATATCTAGAATTAAGGATGAAATAGAGGAAATCACAACAGAACCCAGTGAAATAAAAAGATGGATAATGCAGTAGTACAAAAGACTGTATTCAAACAAATTCAATAAATTGGAGGTCATGGGCAAATACCTGGAAAAAACACTCTCTCCCCAAATAAATACAAACGGACATTAAGAACTCAAACAAATCCAAAGCAAAAGAACAAATATACCAAATCATCAAGAAACTCCCAACTGAAAAAAGCCTCAGTCCAGATAGCTTCACAGGAGAATTCTATCAAGAATGTAGAAGAGAACTGACACCAAACCTACAATGACTTTTGCAGAATATAGAAAAGGACAGCAAACTTCCCAACTCATTCTATGAAGCCAGCATAACACTGATGCCCAAACCAGGCAAAAACTCTACAAAGATAGAGAATCGCAGAGCAATATATCTCATGAGCATAGTTGCAAAAGTCCTTTAGAAAATCTTCACCAATAAAAACAAACAAAAAAAATCTTCATCAATAAAATCCAACAATGTATAAAAAAGAACACATCATGAACAAGTGGGACTCATATCATGTATTCAGGTTTGATTCAACATTCAATAAACAATGTAATTCACCATGCTAACAAGAAAAAGCATAAGGATCATATGATTATATCAATTGATGCAGAAAAGGCATTTGATAAAACCCAGCACCTATTTCTAATAAAAACTCTCAAGATGGTAGGAGTAGAAGGGAAAATCTTTATTACACAAAGGGCCTTATACAAAAACCAATAGCTAATATTGCACTCAATGGAGAAAAACTGAAAACATTTTCACTGACTAAAATAACCTGATGAGTATTTTCCTTATCCCCACTTCTATTCCCTCTGTGCTGGAAATCCTAGCCAATATCTTAAGATGACAGCAAGATATCAAGCCCATCCAATGGGGTAAATAAGAAGTGAAGATTCCTCTTATTGGAGATGATGTGATTTTATGTATTGAGAATCCTAAGGGGTGCACAATAAGATTACTGGACACAGTAGAAGAGGTTAGTGTTATTGCAAGAGTCAGGACTAACTGGCAGAAATCAATTGTATTTCCATATACCAGTGATAGGAATACTAAAATGTACATCAAGAGTCCAATATCATTCAAAATAGCCATGAATAAGCTGAAATATCTAGGAATAAACTTAATCCAAAAACCCCCCAAAAGATACACAAAGAACATTACAGAACATTGCTACAAGAAACCAAAAGGGATTTATACAAATGGAAGTGTATTCCTTGTCTGTGAATCGGAAGACTCAATGTTGTGAAAATGTCAATGCTATCTAAAGCAAACTGCAAATTTAATGTAATCCCCACCCCAAATTCCAGCATCATTTTTGAAAGAAATGGAAAAACTGACTGCCAACTTCATATGTACAGGAAGAAGACGAGGGTAGGCAAAAAAACTCCTCAAAATAACCCAAAAATCAAGTAGATAGTCTTGCATTACCAGACCTGAAAAACATACAGTCACAGCTGTGAAAACAGGTATGATAGAAATGTGGACCAATGGATCAGGACAGATAACAAATTTCAGATATGTTGAGTGCCTTCTTCCTCTTTGATTTTCTAATTCTTGCACATTTTGTTATAATATTTATCTTTGTTTTGTAAAGCTCTCCTTTGAATTTTTCTATTCAGCCCTTTATTCAAATTGCTTTAGATACTCCATGATAAAGAACAAATTTCAGAATCTATTTTGAAATCCACTCATGTGTTAGTCTGGGTAGACTAGAGAAACAAATTCATAAACACTCATGTGCATAAGAAGCAGTTTTATATACAAGAGTAACTGTACATGAATAAAACATCCCAGCCCAGTCCAGCCCAAGGTTATAAGCCCAATATTAGCCCATATGTCTGATAGCAATCCATAAACCCTCTTCAGACTTATTAACAAAGCATATGCAATGACACCAGGACCATCACAGAGGAGGGTGCAGAGTCTCGAGTATCCAGTGGTGGTAGAAGCATTTCAGCACTGGCAGGGTCCTCTCTTTGGCTTTTCAAGTATCTCAGCACTGGCAGGAGTCTTATATGACTTTTCCAACTGCAGAGGTCTGGTTCCATCAGCATCAGACCATGTGGCTTCTCCTCTGGGATGTCTCACAAGGAGTCAGACTTCTGTCTTCTCAGTAGAGCATCACTAAGGGACTGAGAAGGCAGTCTCTCACCTCCAAGGGAGAAATACAGCTGGATTTCCCAGAATTCTCAAGAGAATGCCATGCCCACACAGAGGTCTCATTGACTATGTCCAGCTTGACAGGTTAGACTCCACCCCTACAGTCAATCCTGAAATTGACATCAGATTACATGATTGCCACAATTTAGCTCCTTTCTCTATTTTTTTTTAATGGTCTTTTCACTTTCTTCCTGAAAGATGGTTTTCATGCTCTCCCACAACTCATCGGGCATTCCATCATTAGTGTTCGATGCATCAAATCTGTTTTTGTGATATTCTCAAAATTCAGGCAGGATAGACTCAAGGTTGTATTTTGGCTCTTGTGGACTTGTTTTAATTTTATTCAGTTTTAATCTGAACTTGAATATGAGCAATTGATGGTCTATTCTACTGTCAGTTCTTGGCCCGGATCTTCCTTCCTAGTCAATTTGATTTCTGTGTATCCCAGAAGAGTTCATGTGTATTAAAAAAATATACCTGCAATGAACAAGCCATTGGTCTTACAAAATTCTATCGTCAATTCATTTATTAAGTCCATTATTTCCTAACTACTGTTCCTTTCCCTTTGCTTCCAACTTTTATATTCCAATCACTAATAATTAATTATCAATTCATCTTCACTGAATTTTGTATCTATCCCAGACTGAAGTCCTTAGTAGAATTCTTCAATTTCTTCATCACTAGATTTTTTTTTGCTGATGCATACATTTTAATAATGGTAATATTGATTAAATTTCCTTGAAGATGCATAGCTACAGTCCTGTCATAGGTAACATTGTACTATATGGTTGAGTTAGAAATATCCTTTTTTACAATGAATTATAATCCATTCCTCTTGACTGTGTTATTCCTAGAAGAGTAAATCATGTGATTTTGTGATTCAAAATGGCATATACGAGTTCATTTCAGCTCACTGATGCCTAGGATACAGGGATATGGATCTTGATGAACTCCATTTCACTTTATACCACTTCCTACTTTCTTTGATTGCTACTTAGCACATTCAAAGTTCTCCTTTCTCCTTACCATGTGTCCCATCATCAAATGAATATCCTGAAGGACTCACTCCTCCAGGCTTTAACCAATTCTCTTCTAATCTACCCAGTAAATCAGTTCCTTCTGAGACACATTTTGAGTGCCCTCTACCCCGAGGGGTCCATCATCTGGCACTGTCTTTGACGAAGTTCTGCTTCCATTCATCAGGCCTTCAGTATTGGACAGTGTTTCAAAACTATCCATCAGCATCTTCCAAAGTGAAGAGCTTCCAGTGGAGCATCCAGACCAAGAAAAGGCAATGAAAATGGGCTTCCTTCCCCACTTAAGAGGAAGGAGTTGCTGAAAGCCTTATGCACAACATTTACAAGGGTAGAAAACCATATATTTCTCTTTTGAAGTGATTGGTGGTTTCAAAATGCTGATCTTTCAGTTAGCGGCCCAATGCATATCCTCCAGGGTTCTGAACATTACATTGATCATTTTCAGTAAGTCTGTTTGGATGGTCCTATATGACATCATCTGGAACAATTAATGCCATAAAGAAGGGATTTGACAAGTCTTAAACTGAAAATCTTCCTTACCTTATTCTGACACCAACAATTCCACCAGCTCGACTTTTATGCAGGTTTTGATAACTCATTGAAATGGTCACATAAAGCTTATAGACCATATTCACAATTAAGGGGGTGATCAGGAAATTTACTAGGCTATCAACACTCAGTACTGGCAAACAGATAAAGCCACTGTCCCACAGGAGCCCCTCTCCGCAGCTGACAGTCTCCGCAGCCAGCATTTTTTCTAGAATGCTCAGTTGCTCAGTCACATGGTTCCTAGCCCTTTGTCCCCAATGGGCCAGGAAACCAACCTATCACTTTACCTCAACCTATCAGCCCCATAGTCTCAAGCCACATGAGAAGACACCCCATCATGTGATGCTGCTTCTCTGGAGGGTGTGGTCTCAGTATTGTCTTCTAATGACCCTCCAATTTCCAACTGTGTCCCAGATGATTCTTATACCCCAAGGGATTCCTTTGATGGAGGCATGGTTTTCTTTAACCAAACCTACCCACTAGTAAATTTGGTACCTTGATTCATGCCCTCTACTAAAATCAAACTTGAATCCAGTCTGTACATTAGTAGAGAAAGCCCTCCAATATGGGAGTAAAGCCAGAGGTACCGAGTCCAGAATTATAATACATAACATAAGGATTTATAGAAAGGAAAGCCTTCTTAATTGACTAAATACCACATTTATTAAGAAAAGCTACAGTCTACATACATTTATCTACTAATAGTTTCAAATCTCACAATTAGATTAAATCATGTTCAACTTTGTTCTCTCTTACTCTTACTGTGAATTTGGAGTTATAATTCAATTTACCACCAATGAGTTTAATCTAAGTATACACCACAAAATATGCTTATTCCAAATCTAGTAAGAGTTGTGCTTATTTCATGGGCCTAGTAAGCAATAAGTGTAGAAAGGGAAACATTCAGAATGATTATTTTCCAGGTTTTTGACATGGTGTGCTTATTACAGGAGATCAAAAAACAATCTAAGATATTAGTAATATATGAGATGATATATTCTAAAGCGCTGGAAAATTAGTGTCCAATATTTTCCTTGCAAAAGCCACCTTGGCTACATTCATGAGAAAATAAAAATATAATTGATATGACAGTATAGCAGTTGGGTTATTTTCTTGGGAATTAAATACTTTAAGCTATCATAGATAAGCGCACATTAAGTAATTGAGTATCAATAAATGTTTGACTCCCTTGAAATGTATAATAAGTGGCCACTGCCTTGAAATGAGCTATCTTGTGGCATGTCACAGATTCTCTATACATACATTCTCTTTTAAAATTTACAACAATGACTTAGGTGAAGGTATATTTATCAAATTTTATGTGTCATATGTTGGAAATGGAAGCAAATGTGTTTTTTTTTTGACAGAATCAAGGTTTAAATTTATGAAAAAATCTTTTCACTTAATGGCTCAAATTAATCATTTTAATAGATAAATATTGAAGTTCTGCATCTACAGTAAAAGGAAAGACAGGAAGAGAGCAAGTGTGTTAGTCAGGGTAGACTAGAGAAATATATTCATGACCACATATATGTATATAAGAGAGAGTTTTACAGAAAAGATAATTGTACATTAAGAAAGCATTCTAACCCAGTCTGTTCCAAACTCACAAGTCTGATATTTACCCACATGTCCGATATCAATCTTCTCCAGACTCACAAAACACAGGCAATTATGCCAAATGCAAGATGATCACCAGCTAGATGGTTAGAATCCAGTGGCGTTGTAAACATCTCGGTGCCAGCAGGGGTCTCCAGCTTCAGAGATCTGGTTGCATTCCTGTGGCTTGTCCAGCTTATGGCACTAGAGTAAGCCCATGTGACTTCTCCTCAGGGATGTCTTTCAGGAAATGTCTTGTCAGTAGATAGTCTCCTAGCAAGTAAGTGATGTCAGTAGAAAGTCTCCAAGGAGGTGAACTGAGAGAGACAGTGTCACTGCCTCATAGAAGGAGTTGCCACATTTCCCAGAATTCTCAGGAGAAGGTCACGCCCACACATGGGTCTCATTGGCTATCTCCAGATTGACAGGCTAGACTCCACAGCTACACTCTTAATCCACAAATTGACACCAAATTGTGCGACTCCCACAATAAGATTGGAAAATCAGACTATACCAAAATTGAGGTTAAATTAGCTATAAGGTAGTTGTTAAGTATATTGAGGTCCTGCCCAAACCTCACAAATATTTTTTAGTTTAGGTCTATTGTTGAGGTTATTGTGCTAATCCACTGTGTGGTGGCTTTTCCTCTTAATGTAAGTCAGTAATGATAAGATATTCCAAATACTTTTAACTTTGAAAGTTATGTCATTAGGATGCTACATCTATAGTATTCTGTTACATTGTAGCCACTGCATATTAAGTGTCACAGTTTAAACTGGCTGGACTAAGGCACGTGTCCTTTTGGACAAAGATGTACCTATTGTATTTCACAAGGAGACAAAGGAGACATTGCTTATACACACACACACACACACACACTTTGGGGTTAAGGCAAAAAAAATCATAGGAAGTTTTCAAATATTCAGAAAGTTTTGTTTTGGAAATAAAAAGAAGAACCAATACCAAGGAATCAAATCAAAGGAAGACATTTTATTCTGTAAGACCAAACATTAAAACATTAATTGTGTAGGGCCAGGAAGACACCATCCAAGCAGATCTTTTATTTGGACAAGATTTTATGAGATGAGAAACACTATTTCTTTCTTTTTAAGCCGTGCTGTTCAGTGTTGTCAGTTGATTTCAACTCCTTGAAAGGCCATGTAACAGTGTAAATCTTTCCCATAACTTTGTGCGTGTGTGCATGTGTGTGCACACGTGTGTTCACTCTTTATGGAAATAGTTCTCTGGGACATTTCCTGTGAAAATACTGTGTGACTTTAAACCATGAAAGTTTTGGCTAGTAGCTTAGTATTTACCTGTTTTGTGTCTGGGGTTCCTTTAAAGACTCTTAGGTCATTCTTTTAGCTTTTAGCTTCTTGAAGATCTCACTTGTGGATCCGTTTTTTATCCTGTAGTAGTTTGTGTTTGCTGTGATTCTAGTTGTCATTCCTCTGGTATTTCTAATCCTTGCAGGATCACCTGAAGTGAACAGGGTTCAGCTGAGCTTCTAGACTAAGAATTAACTCTATCATAGTGACCAGCTGTCAATTCCTGAGCATTTAGTCACAAAAAAATCTGAAGAGTATAAACATGATGTTATCAGATAAAAACTTGAAGATAAGTCACCTGATTAGTAGGTTCTTACAATACCAGTGTGGCAGAGCTGCCTCCACAAAGTCAAGGTGATTTCAATGACATTGACTAATCCATGTAGAGGTCAAAATTGAGACCCGTCTGGCTATGCAATGAAGGAGAATCCAACTGCTCATATACCAAAGACCATACAATGCATAGATCTGACGTGCCTCCACCTTTGAACATATTTTGATAGCAACCATTCTTCCCACAATAACTTACTTTTATTCTTGGCTATATCATTGGTTGCAATAGTCTGCAGAATTCATAAATGATACACATGCTTGTGGGAGTTTATTAGGGAAGTCACCACAAATCCAGATCATAAATTAATAAATTAATAAATTAATAATACAGTCATCCGTCCTCTCCTCTGATAGTGGCCAAATCTCAGATTCCTTGGCCTTTGCCTCCATCTGTGGGCCAGAACATCCAACTCCTACTCTGCTTACAGCCTCACAGATTCCATGCTGCTTCTCGACTCTGTCCCACGATGAGCTCCTTGCCCCCACTCACTGGTCTCTTTGTGACATGGTTTCTGTGTCTCCCTATTTCAGGAATGGATTTCAAATGCACTCCATTCATGTCTCTTCTTCTTGGAAATATTATCTCTCCCTGTTACTCAGAAAGATCTCTGAAAAAGAGAGAAAAATCTCTGATATCCAATGGAATGAACACTGAAACTGACCAAACTTCCTTATTGATGTTTCGCACATCCCAGACCCACAGCTTCACCTAATCATTTGTTGGGTGTTACGGAGATGTTGATAGAAGTGCCGTGTTTTGGAATTTCCCTATAAATGAAGATGGAGTAATGCTTCCAGGAACTTCAGTTGCTGATAAGAAATAATAAATATGCTGTGATTTAAAATTTTTTAAATGTATTGTTAAAATGGTCTAAAATATGCTGTGTGTTTGTGTGGAGTACTTTGCTATGGTTTAAAAATATATCTTAAGTTTAATGACAGGAACACTGGTGACTCAGTGAATAATTGCTCAGTTCTTAGCAGAAAGCGCTGGGGTTTGCATCTGCTAGCCTCTGTAGGAGAATGAATCTGACTCTCCCCTCCCTTAAATATTAGAACTGTTATTGTTAAGCCTCCTCCTGTTGGTTCTACTCATAAGGCCTACCACCCGGGTCTGCCTCATCCACACACTCATTGCTCTGGTTGAACCCGTTGTAGTAGCCACTGTGAAAATCCATAGGATCAAGGGTTTTCTTTTTAGGTACCCCTCTACTTTATCAAGCCTGATGTCTCTTTTTTCCTGATTACATGTTCAAACTACGGGAGATGAAGTCTTGCCTATCTTG
This sequence comes from Nesogale talazaci, assembly GCA_004026705.1. Lineage (NCBI taxonomy): Eukaryota > Metazoa > Chordata > Mammalia > Afrosoricida > Tenrecidae > Nesogale > Nesogale talazaci. The sequence goes on along the minus strand of PVJH01004120.1, from coordinate 56,106 downwards.
CTTCTAAGCAACATTCTGGCTATACATCTTTCAAGACATATTTCCTGGTTATTTTGGAAATTCATGGTTGCTTAAACATTCCTTTCCAGCAATGCAGTTCAAATGCATCAATTCTCCAGTCTTCTTTATTCAATATGCATTTTCACGTGCATTGTAAGTGATTAAAAATTGAATGTCTGGGGGAAAGTGCACTTTAGTCCTCAAAGTAACTTCTTGCTTTTCCACAGTTTTAAAAGGTATTGTAGCCTATTGTAGGGGGTTGCTATGAATCTGAATCAGTGTAAGAGAATGCAGGAACTATTGTCATCTTTAATCCCTCTTCATAGAGCCACTATCATAAAATTTTTCAATATAATGTCAAGAAATTCTACAGTGTGTCCATTACCACTGAAAGGAGATGTGGTATACTCAATCCCACAAAGGGTTAAATAATTGATGTGGTTAAGTCTTTTTCTCATTAGTACCTTCAGAATTCACTGACCTAACAAGAAGTGCAGAATCTACCTTCCTGTGTCTTCATATTACTGTTCTTATCACCCTTGAAATAAGGTCAAGAATTAATTGAGTTCCAAGTCAAATGGTTATCAACAGTATGTTTAAAATTAACATGGCTCTCCAAGTACTACATTTAAACATAGCTCACAACCTGATAATGTGTTACTCTTTCTGATATTTGTAAGCATCAAAAATCACAGTCTTTCAATACTCTGAATGAAAATTTAATTGTTAAGAAGACTTCGAATGATAACCATAAAATTTATTTTTTTTAAAATAGTCAATTTTCACCTCCTTATGGGAAGAAAACACATGTACTGTGAGAAGGTCTTAAACATACCTATACAGCTATACAGATGCTAAGTCACTGCATTCACATTTCTTATACTGCAGTTGGAATGACAAAAACATAAAAGTGAAGTAAGCTACATATGGGTCCAAATAGCATACACATTAAGATTGAAATTGAGGAGTATGCTCCAAATGCAGCTGTCCCCACAGCAGTTTTTTTAGACATGAAGTAGGCAGAAGAAAAGAAGCAGAGAGAGAACAGGTAAGAAATTTCCTCAAAGAGGGGTTGCAAGCATCGTGAGCTATCATACTTATCATAGAAAGAGACCCAGAAGGATCTCTGTGGTCAAGTTAGTAGTGATTCACTGTAGGACCAAGTAGAGTCTTTCCACAGTTGTCTAAAAGAGACCTGCCCTACAGAGACCTGGAGAGAAAAAGATAAAGGCAAAGAGACAGAGAAAGGAGGAAGCAGAGGGAAGAAGAGCAGGAGACAGAGGGAGAGGAGGGGAAGGAGAAGGAAAGAGGGAGAGAAGACAAGAAAGTGTAGACAAAGGAGGATTTGAAGGATTAGGAGAAGGAGGAAGGGGAGGGAGGGACAGAGGATCTGCATAACCTAGAGGGCACTGAAGAGAAGAGACATGAATATATATGAATATATGCCACCTAATCCTAAACCTGAATTTTAATCTGTTACTCCCCACCCCCAAATTGTACCTTATTACTAAATCATCTAAGAATGATCTGCAAATTCTGTTGCAAATGCAATCCCAAAAGAAAAGTAGAGAGTACAGTATGAGGGAGAACTAACATCAGAATTAGTATAAAGGTTGGAGGAGGGTGATTTGATTGATATTGGGGCTTATTTTGATCATTATTTCTGAAATTAGGCATATTTAGACAATAGTACAATGTAGAAAACAAAACAAAACAAAATCCTCACAATTGGAGCCATAGGTAGCACCATGATTAACAAATAAAATATCGACAAAATTAAGGATTTACTCTTACTTAGTTCCAAAATAAATATTCAGGGCTGGAGCAGTCAAGAGATCAAATGGTGCATTCCATCAGGCTTGTAGTTATAGTCTCTGATAGAGAGTCACCCTGAGTAAAAATTGGGGACAATAACAACAGAAACAACATTTTTATTTCTGCCACAACGAAACCTTGACTTGAATTTGGAATGACTGGAAATCTAATGTAGAATAATAGGTAAGAAAGTTAGGTTTATTGTTCCAAATGGGCTCTGGGAGGAAGATGTGGGTGGCACTTAATCAGATTGCAGCTTTGATTGGAGGGCTACCAAGAAAAATGGCTTTCTGAGACTGGTTTCTATGTCTTCTTGTTGCCCGGACCAGTATGCTATGCTGCTGCCTGAACTAGTTCTTTGCTTCAAACCTGTGCCGCACTACCTGTGGGCTGTCAATCTTTGGATCCCATAGTCTTGCCGTGCAGCGCTTGAGCTTGAGGTTCGATGGGTAGCTCTATCGTTATGCTCGCGTGATGCTACTATCCCTCAACTCCTCATCTTCTTACTGCTGTCGCCCCACCGTGTCTTCTGCTCTGGGGTGATGTGAGTAGAAGGACCTTCAGTATATTGACTGCTCCATGAAAACGAGTTGAATTGAGCCCTGTGTACTGCTGTGTGGACTAATTAACTATTGTATTCCCTCTTGCTATACATATATACGTGTTCATAAATGACCTGGTTTTGTTTCTCTAGAGCATTCTGCATACACAATAGTATTGTTCTATTTCCAAATAAATATGATGATCAGAGAGCATACAATAAAGACCATCTGCCCAATTTTCTTTTATGAATTACATTATTGAAGCTTTAGTGGTCCCACTATGATCCAAAATGTCTGCACTTTGAAACCACCTGCCTTTTCCTGAGGGAAAGACGGGACTTTCTACTCTCATATAGAGTTATAGCCTCTGAAATCCACAGATGCATTTCTGCTCTGGAATCAACATGACTGATGAGCTTGCAGTTTTGTTTTAACAAAATAATGCATATTCTGCTCTCAGAAATGACTAGACTTTTACTTAAAGATACAATTGTTCTTTCTATATATGTGTGTTTTCTGTTCACTGATATGAATTTTTAAAATAGATATAGCAATTATTGTATTACCTTTTTACCACAAATTTTCTCAGTAAACAGAAGTTCATGCTTTAAACAAATCATCAGTAATTTATTTAATAATGAGCAGCGGAAATATAAACATTTAGAGATATAAAATATATGTCATTGAAGAAAATTAAAACTCTGGCTTGACAAAATAATATACATGATGACATGTTGCTGGAAGGGAGTCTATTTTACTAAGAATAAGTAAACACTAGTGTGAAATAAATCCTTAATTCAGATTTCAAATGCATTTGTTTAGAATATTATACCTACTGGTGAAAAATGAATGAAGAAAATTAATTTCTGTATATGTTCCATGATTTTCCAGCACTGTTCTAATTAAGACTATAAAACATTGCCTTTAGCAAACAGCTACATTGGGAATTCTTTCACACAGCCTATGTATGACAAGCACATTTTGTTTTTTCTTGATTTACTCTGACTACAATTGCTCTGTCTACTGAGAGAAGGTGAAATATAATTTTTACACTGAATAGTTTACAATGACAAATGCTATCTTGCTCAGGTCCTCTTAATTTGTTGCTGAGAAATAGAGGCCCTTTATGGATTCAACATAAAGTTTATATCACAGATCCCAGGAATAGTCACCCTTGTTTCTGATTGGAACCCTGTGTTAGTTCAGGTAGACTAGAGAACCAAATTAATAAACTTGCATATACATATAAGAGAGAGGCATATATACAAGATGAATAGAACATTAAGAAAGCATCCCAACCCAGTCCAGTCCAAATCCATAAATCTGATATTAGCCCATATGTCTCATACTAATTGATAAAGTCTTTTTCAGACTCATGAAGTGCAAGCCATGATGCCAGGACAATCACAAGCAAGTGGGTGCAGTCTTGTGTATCCAGTGATGGTAGAAACATCTTAGCACTGGCAGGGATCTCCCCATGCCATTCCAAACTTCTCAGCACTGGCAGGAGTCTCCACATGGCTTCTCCGGCCCCAGACATCTGGTTCCATCAGGGAAAGCCCTTGTGGCTTCTGCTCCAGCTCTTCCAGATTCTAAGACTCAGGATCTATCAGCATGCTGCCATGTTGCCTTGTAACTTCAGCGTCCCAAGGGACTGATTTTTGAATCTTGTCAGTAGAGTGACTCCAAGCAACTGAGTTGATAGTCTCTCACTCCCACAGGGGAAATATCATGAGATTTCCCAGAATTCTCAGAGAAGGCCATGCCCACACAGAAGTCTCACTGGTTTTCTCCAGATTGACAAGCTAGACTCTACCCCTATACTCTTAATTAAATTGGCACCAGAGTACAGGGCTGCCACAATGACGATGGTCAGAGACTCATGGCATCATGCATTTTACACAGAAATGAACAAATCCTAAAATGTGTGTTTAGGTTTAGTTAAATATCTGCTTTGTCAACACTCTGTCAATATTCTCTTAGCCATAGTTTCAATGTAACACTTTTTACACCCTGTATAGTCTCAGATAGGACTGCAAAACAAAATCGCAATCATCATGTTGATTTTGACTCATAATTTGCCTATGAAGGTTCTGAGTCGTTAAATCATTATGTAAAAAGACAGCTTTGTTGTTCTCACAAAGTATGACTGGTAGGATTAAACCACTGACTTTTTACAGCCCAACACGTAAACCACAGCACAACAAAGAAGCAGAAAGGATGGAAGAAGAAGAAAATTCAATTCCCAAGTTCTAATATTAAAGGATTTTATAGTCACCACTTCTCTTAATTTGCTTTACTGTGGTGACTTGCATGCTGCTGTGATATTGGAAGTTATGCCATTAATACTATAAATACCAGGATGACCATTTAAGGAGAACAGGTTCCAATTACAACAGGTTCTGGAACAGGTTCTAGACAAAGAAGAGACTATGGAAAGGAATTAACCTTCTACTTCTTAGGAATTAGACACTGAAATTTTCTTCAGGCATGATGGAATATGTGAGTATAAGTGACAAGTCTGTTGACTTCTGAGGAATTTGCCAGTGGAAAAATCAATATCAATGGAAAACTGTCAGATTTTATATTGGAAAATGAGCTCCTCAGAATGAATGGCCCTTACACTGAAAGACAATTATCATAATTTTTTTCTCAAATAGAATCAACCATGATGACATGAAGAAGTTAAAGATTTCCGGACTTTTATTTTCATTTGAAGCACATCTCAAAATGAAAAGAAACACCTGGAGACATTCATTAATAGTCAAAATATGAAGTGTATGAAACATGAGTCTTGGATATCAGAAATTATGGAAAATGAAACAAAAATTCATATTGAAATGGACTCAGATATTCATATGGTTTATTATGCCAGGAATTGCAAGTTCAAGATGGCTTCACTTTAATCATGAAAAAGAACATTTTATGATCCATAATTCAATGCAGTGCTATGATATGCAGTGCCATCTATGATAGGATAATATCTATACAACTCCAAGGAATTTCAATGACTACAATTATTGCTCAAATTTAAGCACTAGACATTGAAGCTTGAAATCTAACAAAAACTAATCAACAAATCGAAAGCTACCAAATTGATGGTTCAAACACACAATCAATATTCATTTATAGCCAATGGCAATGGAGTGGAATGCAAAAGATATGAACAAAAAGGAAGCAAAAGTAGTTGGAAAATAAGACTGTGGTGATGAAAATGAAGTTAAAGATAGCATAATACAATATTGAAAGACCAATGAATTCATTGCAAAAATCACTTTCAGCAACACAAACCATACATATGGATTTTTTCCAGGTGGACTACAAAAAAATCAAATTGACAACATGCCTAGGAAGAGAAGATACAGAAAGTCAATATCTTTGTGTAAGATAAGTTAGAGATGGACTATGAAACGGAGCATGAATTATCATATATAAGTTCTGAATGAAGTCGAAGTAAGTTAAAATAAGTCCATACGTGTCAAAATATGAATTTGTATATCCCACTTGAAAGTGGAGAATATCTCAAAAAGAGATTTGACTCATTGAACCATGACAGACTTGATAAGATACGTGGAATAACTTCAAGAGCATCATACACGAAGAAAGCAAATGGTAATTATAAAGACATGAAAAATGAAAACATCAGTGTGAATTCAAGAAGATACTCTGAAATTCACTCCTAATCATAAAGTAGTTTAAGTAAATGGAAGAAAGATTAACTAAAAGAGGCTTACCCAAGAAGTGACATTTTTGATTGCTGCATATGACTATGAAACCTGGGCAATAGATAGAGAAAACTTCAGAAAAATTGATGGCTTTCTATTACAGTGCTGGGTAAGAATGTTAAAAGTACCTTGCTATCCCAGAAGAACAATTAAATCTGTCCTGGAAGATGTACAGCTAAAATGTTCCTTAAAAATGAAAAGAAGTAGACTTTGTCTCCAGTGCAGTTGACATGTTTTTTAGGAGAGGCCAACCCTTGGAAGAGAAACCATGGTTGATAAAGTAGAAGGGAGATGATACAGAGGCAATCCCTTAAGATACAAACTGGTTGTGCCAATAGGCTTCAAGATAATTAAGAATGACGAATGACCAAGCACTGTTTTGTTCTAGTAATAGAGTTGGAACAGCTCAGAACCAATTTATGGCATTTAACAACAATGCACAAAATGTAGGAGGCATCAAAAGAAGAGGGGGAAATGCACGATTCACTGTACCAAAAATAACTGATGGGCCTTAAAGCACTTCAACTGGTAGCATATTATCAAGGACCACGGTTTTGATGGAAGATATTCGAACTCCACTGAATGCATTTTCAAAATTAAAGGCTTCTGGAATTGTTGGAACACTGGTTGAGTTTTTGCAACAAGCTTAAAAAGCTCTGAAAGCTCTACCTTGTCTTTAAAAAAGAAGATAATTATCTGACCATTGAATTGGAAGCGATCCATGTTTTTGTATGTTCCACAGAAAGATGACTACAAAAGCTAGTGCATTTTTGAACAGTATGATTAATGCCACATGGAAGTAAAATTTTGTCAAGAATAATCTCCCAAAGATTGCCTTTCGGGCTGAGCTCCAGTGGCATAAGTGGTTGAGTGCGGCTCTCGGGAGCCACGCTGGGTAGCTACCAGGACCACCAGAGGGCAGTGATGCCTCCCCCTACACCCCCCCCCCCCCAAAAAAAAAACAAAACAAAACAGACAAACAAAAGATTGCCAAATATCTTTTGGAGATGTTCTCAAAATTGAGATGGGATATACTCGACACATTTTGTCTCCTATGGACTTCTTTAAATTATCTTCAGCTTTATCCTGAGCTTACATATGAGCAATTGATCATCTACTCCACAGTCTGGTCTGCTTTTAACTACTGATATTGAGCTTCTCTATTGTGTCTTCCAACAAATGTGATCAATTTGATTTCTGTTTAGTTTACTTGGGGAAGTCCACATGGATAGTTGCCTTTTGTGTTGTTGAAAAAAGATATTTGAAATGTATAAGACCTTGGTTTTACAAAATCCTATCTTGAAATCTTCACCTTCAACCCTATCATGGAATCCATATTTCCCAATCACTGTTTTTACCAATTGCATTCTAACTTCTGCACTTCAATCACCAATAACTATTAATACAGCTTGATTGAATGCTTGCTCATTTTCCAACTGAAGTTTTTGTTAGAATTCTTCAATTTTTTACCACTAGCTTTTGTGGCTGGAGCATAAATCTGAATAATAGCTGTATTGATTGAATGCCTATGAAGGAAGATAGATATATCCAATCACAGATAGCTTTGAATTTAGTTAGCAAGATCCTTTCTGACAATGAATGCCAATCCTTTCCTCTTGATTGTGTTATTCTTGTTATAGAAAATCATATAATTTTTTATTCAAAATGGTGAATACCGGTCCATTTAAGCCCACTAATCACCTGCATTTCATTTCAATTTGGATTTCTTCCAATTTTTTCTAAATTCATAATTATCACCTTCCAAGTTCAGATCATTAGCAGCTTTTATGCAGTTATTTCTCCTAATGTTGAGTCATGCCCCATCAGCAAATAAAGATCCTGAAGGCTCCACTCCTACAGGCTTTACCCAATTCATGTCACAATAGTTGCCACCCCTCTAAAATTTAAGCTCTTCTTCAGTCACATATAGAGTGTCTGCAGGCCTCCCGACCCCATCCTCTGGCACGATCTCTGTCAATGTTCTGCTTCCTTTGATTAGGCATTCAGTACACAACAATGCTTAGAATATATGCAGAAGAATTTCAGTAGCTTCTTCCTCTGAAGTGAGAAGCTGAGTTTTTCATTGTCTGTTCTTAGCCTATTTCCAGCTGAAATCTGTTCACTTTGGGGGACCCTGTTGGTATTTCAAATACCAGTGACATAGCTTCCAGCCTCACAGTCACACACAAGTCAGTGTAGTTTGGTAAACTGTGTCCACAGGCAAGTGGTGAACATCTACAGGGACTGCCAAAAATTAAAAATATGGATTCATATGAGGATTTGGCAGAATATTTTTGCTAAAGTCAGCTGGATCCTTGGATGGAAGTAAAGAATATGAAAATTTGGTCTATTGATATTTTAATGATCAGTCAAAGCCAGTTGGTGGTGTGGGTTATAACAAACTATGTATATGACTGAGAAGAATGGGAATTCCAGAACACTTCATTGTGTTTATACTGAAGCTGTACATAGTCCAAGAAGCAGCTGTGCAGAGAAAACAAGGGAATAAGGAAAGTAATACATAAGGGATAGCATCCTTTTACCATGGTTATTCACTCAATATGAGAGCAAATATCCTGAGAAACTGGACTATCTGGGAAGAATGAATGTACTGACGTGCTCCTGACCTGAAGCATGGAAGTTTCAGTTGGTTCATTTGTATGTAGGCGTGAGCCTGGTGCCATGGGGGGTTGCTCCTGGAGCTGCTGTTAACTGAAAGGGTGGCTGTTCATCCCACAGGAGAAGTTAAATTCTGTCCTTATTGGGCCACTATAAATTGCAATGAACTCAATGGAAGTGTTTGCTTTCTTTTAAAAATAATTCTTATATGCTTATGGAATTTGGACAATCCATAAGGAAGACTGAAAAAAATCAATGTATCCTTATTATGGTATGGACAAAGAATATTAAAACACCTTAACTGCTTGAAGAGCAAACAGGTATGTCTTAAAGTAAAAGCCTCCAGATTTGAGCATGGAATAAGTGTGTCTCACATACTTTGGACAGTTTATCAGTGGGAAGAAGACCCTGGAAAACAACTTCATGCTGGGTAAGGTAGAGCATCGATGGAAAAGGGGAAGGAACTCAAGGAGATGGATTTTATAGCAGCTGCAACAATGGGCTTAAATATAGCAATATTTGTGATGATGGCACTGGAATTGGCAGTGTTTCAAATCAGGATAACACAATCACAACTAAGAGCAACAGAATTCTTTAAATGTGTGGTATTTTGTTACAACAGTTCTGACCAACACAATGCATGCTCTTTTTTTAATTATGTGTTTACCACTGTATTTTACAACAGAGACCATTATCTGATCGTAGTTGAAACTAATACATTGTTTGTTACGTAAATACACATATAAATAGTTCATTCCCCCATGTTACACATTTCATTGCATATTTATCTAATTACATGCTACTCTATATGTATGATCATTGTAGTGATTTTTCTTCCTCTCTTGTATTGCTTCAGCATAACTCCATGCTTTATCTAAAATTTGGTATATATTTTTCCAGTACACAAATAGCTTAGTAAATGAATTTTAGGTTCTTTTATATACCATCAAACCTGTTTATGCTAAGTAGATTCCAGGTCATAGACACTCTGTGGAATAGAGTAAAAGTGCCTTGAAAGGTTTCCAGTGCTGTACTATTTGTTCAAGCCAATTGCCTGTATGTCTCTCATGAAGTAGTCTTTGTGGTTTGAAGTGCTAACCTTTTAGCTAACAAACACGTATTTAACTAAGATTCTGCCAGAGTCCCTTTAAGGAGCATCAGAAGTAAGCTTATTACATAAACTTCTGATGGACTCTAGATTAGTATGCTGAATAAAATATAGTAATAGAGAAAGTGGGGCACAGTTCCCTTACCTGACACCTGAAGTTAAATTTCTCTTTGCTAGTGTTCATGGGCTTTTTTTTTTCTTTTTCCCTAATGCAAGTCATGAAACAATCTATTCTGTTACATGTCATCACAGACTTTGTAGTACAAGACCTCCTGATTGTATACTGACCTTGTTATTCATTATGGTAATTATTATACTTCAGACTCTGATGATTAAGTGCTATGAGCTGATCTCAGCCAAGCTGGGATTTCATCATCCAGTGACACTAGGCAGTCAAAGAGTATAATCAATGTCTCTGAATTTTTCACACAGAAATCTTGGCTGCTGAATATTCTGTATATTCTCAGCAATGATAGCAATGAAAATTGGGATGTATTTCTGCAGAATAAGGTTGATAGTAATATTACTCTATTCCTTTGCTCAATCATGTTAATCAAATATTTGGAATTTTTACTTTTGTAAACTATTTTAGCATAGAGCAAGAACTGCATTTTTCTCGTTAGACTGCAGTAGCAAATGACTCTCGTTATTGCTGATAGGATTTGTTTTAAATTTCCCTTAGAAAACAAATACCAAGTTACCACAAATCTGTCAGTTTACAATATTACCAATTTATTATCTTGCAATCTATAGGTGAGGAATCTGAGCCCATGTTATGTAGATCTGCTGCTTAGGGTGTCATGACTTTACGCACACCAGAATGAAGCCCGGCTTTGTTGGACTTCATCTTCACAATTGTTCCTATGTTTGAGCCCATTGTTGAAGTCACTGCAACACGACTCAGGATATTCAAAGGTTAAAATCAGAGTCAGAGTCAGCCATTCATTTTCACCTGAAAGCTGCTTCTCACTAAGAGTTTCAGGTCATCTCTCAAATTTATTCTGGTTATTGGAAGGGTTCAGATCCTTCTATCTATAGAACTGAAGTGAACGCAAATGTTTTTAACCAATTTATGAGAGTCACTCCACCAACAAAGCTCATGGAATCAGCAGTTAAGAGACTGATAAAGAACATTTCCGCTGGACAAATCTGCTGCACAAGACATGTCTTGTAGAGCAAGGACAGTATTTGAGAACTAATCCAACTGATGATATTTGCAATTGCCTCAGCTGCAGGTACAAGGTCTTAAGTAAAGAAGAGCACATCATTCAGGTAATTGTGTTGGTGAAAAATTGTGAAAGTACTTCAGACTACCATAAGAACATACAAATCTGTCTTGAAAGAAATGCAGCCAGAATGTTCCTGAGAAGTGAGCATGTAAAGAGGTCATCTCTAATATTGTGGACATATCTACCCAGTGACCAATTCCTAGACAAGAGCATCAAGCTTGGGAGGTACTGCTCAGGGCATATTTGTTGCAGTTAGGTGTTATTCCATCAGTTTAATGGCACCTAAACAGGTGTGATAGTAGTTTTTTGTACCAACTTCTCTGAGTCAAGTATTTTCATTGCTTGGTAGTTGATTTATAATAATTCCCTTGATGTGACATGATCTATGGAAATAAACCACATAATGGCATCTACTCTGCATGGCTGAGTAAAAAAGATTTGGGTAGAATGTCGCTCCTTTACAGTTGCACAAGCTACAGTTTCCATTTAATGGGAAAAAATGTCCCCAGGGATATGACCTACTTTCCGTAGAAGTGGACCATATGGAAATTTTGTGTTCTTTTTTTAACTGATTCAGAGTCTTGCATCTGGCTCATTTACTTCTGTTTCTTTGGACTTAAGTCAAAAATCCTTCCCTATTGCCTGCCCACCCTGGGAATCATCAGTAGCCTCTGTCTCACCTACCAACCATAGAATCATCCCACCCATGTCCATTCTCAGCCCTGACAAGCTGACCTCAGATTCATTCGCCTCTGGAGCCCTCGATATTCCTGTCAATCTCAGATTGATAAACTCCTTAAACTATGTGTGCTAGATGAAGAATCCAGTGAAACGTCTGACTCTTAGAATGTGGATGGGATGTTCCCAACTCTACAACTAGGCAATCCATTTTCTTGAAATAAATTCCGATCTATGTCTCTGCCTTTGTCTCTTCGTCTATGTTTATATTAATTTGGATTATATAAACATGAATGAGGCAGAAGAATTGGATGAAAATTGTTCAAGAACCTAAGATATGCAGATGATATACCCTTGCTTGATGAAAGTGAAAATGACTTGCAGCACTTATTGATGAAGATCAAGGATTGAAGCTTTCACTATGGATTATAACTCAATGTAAAGAAAACCCAAACCATCACAACTAGGTGAATAGGTCACATCACATTAAATGGAGAAAAGATTGAATTTGTCAAGGTTATTGGTTTGCTTATGTGCTCATGGTTGCTCCAGTCAAGAAATCGAAAGAATAGGTTGAGCCCCAGTAGTATAAGTGGTTGAGTGTGGGACTGCAGCCTGTGGGCTTGGTGGTTCAAATCCAGCGGCAGCTCTCAGGAGAAGCACTGGGTAGCTTTCATGACCATGTGAGGGCAGTGATGCCCCAAAAACAAAGCAAACAAATAAAGAAATCAAAAGATTTGTTGCATTGGGTAAATCTGATGAACAAGACCTCTTTCGAGTATTGACAAGTAATGATTTTGCTTTGAGGACTAAAGTTTCTCTGACCTAAGGTGTGATGTTTTGTGAACTACAATATGCACGTGAAAGTGGGCAATTGTATAAGGAAGGCAAAATAATAGTTAATACAGCTGAATTGTGCTGCTGTAAAAGAATATCGAAAGTACCATGGGTTAGGAAAAGGAACAAAATTGATCTGTCTCTTGAGAAAAATGACCAGATGTCTCCTTAGATGCAAGGATGTGAGACTTCATCTTAAATGTTTGGGATATTCTGTCAGGGGAGACCAGTCCCCAGAGAAGGGTATCATGCTTGGTAAAGTAGAAGGGGCACTGAAAAAGCGGCAGGTCCTCAAGGAGATGGGTTGATGCAGTGGTCGAAACAATCGGCTCATACATAGCAACCATTGTGAGGAAGGTGCAGAGCAGGGCAGTGTTTGTTCTGTTATGTGTATGATAGCTGTGGATCAACACTGACTCGATGGCACACAGTAGAAAAAATAACATCTGTAATCCACATCTCTGTATTTCTATCTCTGCCTCAACTTCTACCTCTGCACCTAAAGCACACACACACGTGTGTTTTTCTGGAGAACTTTGGCTTTGTTTCTCTAGAGAACTCAGCCTAACTCACCTATAATGTAGAAAGGTAGTGGGAAAAGGAGCCCTAAAAGAGCTGAATGGACTGCAAAAGCAGGCTCAAACAAAATTACACTGCCTTGTTCACAGGGAAGAGGACTGATAAATGTTTCATTCTATTATGCACAGAGCTATAATGATTCAGAATGAACTTGACAACATCTAACAACAATTCTACTTGTCATGAAGCTGCCATTTTCACATAAAGTCTCAAAATTACATGAACCATCTTAGATGTTCAGTTTCCAAACCCTTACAAATAAATTACTTTTCAATTAAATTATTGCTTACAAATAAATGACTTACAATTATATAATTTATTGAAAAGAAATTCTTTTAAAGAATACTCAGTACTGTTTTGGTAGGAAGAAAGTACTACATTCATTAGCTCATCTTTTACAATGGACTTTAGCAACGAGATGCCCAAAGGCATTTACTTGAGTTGAGTTTGTGTGCTGTTAAGATGTCTTACTAACTTGATAATGCTTAAAAATATCATTGCCTCTCCTCCTAGCAGGTGTCTTAATTGTGGTATAACCTAGCAATTCATGTTTCACCTCTTCTTTTGAATATAGCGCATTGGAGAGGGTGTTTTGAGTCATTTTTATATGGAGGCTCAGACGATGCTTATCACAATCCATCCATCCATCCATTGTGTCAAGCACATTTGTTGCTATCATCATTTTCAAAACATCTTCTTTCTACTTGAGCCCCTGGTATCAGTTTATCCTTCTTTTCCCTCCTTTTTCTACCCTCCCTCACTTATGAGCCTTTGATGGTTTATAAATAATTTTTATTTTTACATGTCTTCCACAAGCTGATGTTTCCCTTCACTCACTTTTCTGTCTTCCAGGGAGAGGATATATATGTAGATATTGTGACAGGTTCTCCCTTTCTCTCTTGGGGAAGAGAGTACTTTCATTCTTGCTCCTAAGAGGTTGATCTGTCCTGGATTCTCTGTGTTTCCAGCTCTTATCTGTACCAGTGTACTCTCCAGCTTTGTAAGCTAGTATTGGGGTCAAGATAGGGGGAAGGGTGAGGAGAAAGCATCAAAGAATTAGAGGAAAGTTATAGGCTTCATCCATGCTGTACTGCACCCTGACTGCCTTGTCTCGCACACATGAAAGTTTTATCAATTGCAATGCCACTTTGTCTTAATGGATATTATATTTATCTAACTCTCCCTGTTTTTGACTTGTGAGTGAGCCAGTTGAAAGTTTCATCCTGAATATGTCCTTTCTAGGGTCACTTTTGGTACTAACTTCCTTAAAAGAAGTATTCTTAAAAAGCACTCACACGTACATACTTGAATGAAGAAATTGGATTTCATAATATAATCATAGGGAACAAGAATTGGAGATTCTCCTTTGCATTATATAAGCCCCTGTGAAGGGATAAAATGCAAAGTACCCCTCAGGCAAGGTGCTATATACTATCAGTACAAAAGTGGCCAAAGCCTAGATAGAGGAGTAAAGGAGAGAAAGGATGTAAAGTGATCAACAAGAGGTCTGTTCAAGTAAACCCTCCCCTCTTTAGCTGCAGTAACTCAGAGTAAATAATGTGTCCAAGATCACACAGGAAGTGGCAGAACAGGCTCTCGGTATAATTTAACCTATTCATATGTGTCTACTTTGCCAGCATTCTCAACAAGAGAGGATGCTAATTTTGTTCAGCCATTAATAATGCATGAACTGTATTGACCCATTAGTGGCTATTTGTTTGCACACTCTCACACTCAACCTAATCTTTTGCTAATGCTGCTTAGGCCAGTAAATAAATAAAGTTTAATGACACTGGAACAAAATTTACCTTCTTAAAATACGAAAACAGAGTTCACCATGTTGGAGTCAGTTCAGTTCCACAACAATTCTATGGGATGGAACTGCTTGTGTGAGGTTCCCAAGCGATACATCTTTAAGGACACCAGAGAGAGACACCCTTCGTAGAGTAGCTATCCATTTGAATTCCCAACCTTGTGCTCAGCTGTAACCCTCATACCAGCGGGGCTCTTTTGCCATCTCAGACACTTGAATCAATGAATTTCCTTCCCTGAGCTCGATCGTTTCACACTCAGTGCTAATTTTAGTGTAGCAATCTTAAAAACAAGGACAAGAAGCCGTTTTGAGCTTATCTTGTAAAATATGGTATTCTCATATTGGAATAAGAATTAATCACAAAGAAAGTGTATATGTTGAACATGCTTAAAATATACCAGATGCTCCAATTGTTAATATACATCCTAATTCATAAGGACCTCTGGTATTTCAGTAGCTAAAGTATCCAATAGCTAAATGAAAGGTGTGCAGTTCAAAGCCACCATATAAGAAACGTAAGAGACTTTGCATGAACACTAAAATATCAGGCACTCTGTAAGTGTGTTATGAATTTAAATTGAAACAGTGATAATGGACTTGAGTATCATAATTCATATCTTATGGTTTTCTTCATTAGAGTAGAGCAAAGATTGCTAACACCATTTCTGGTGAAACTCACATAGTGTCCCCATGCACGAGAGAGGGGAACCCTGGCTGGTTCTGCATCATCCTCCAATTGCTCCTCCACCTGAACCCATCATTGCATTCACAGTGTCAATCCATCTCCTTGAGGGCCTTCCTCTTTTGTGGCCTGTTTGTCCTTTTCCAGGGCCTGGCCTCACCTAATAACAAGTTCTAATTTGAAAAGTATTATCATTCTAGTCTCTTCTCTGGTCTTAATAAGACAGATATATTTGCCCAAGTTTGGTTATTAATAGATTTATTCAGCTATGCATTTTCAACTTGAGTTGTACCTCCTTAGCAAATGTAGATTTTATGGCTCCATTCCTACAGGCTATCCTCTATTCAAGTTACCATGATCCACTCTAAGAAAGAAGGTCTTTTTCACTTACATGTCAAGTGCATTCTCACCTGAGGGGCCCATCTGCTGGCACTGTCTCCCACAATGATCTGCTTGCATGCATCAGGGCTCAATAGCTGACAATGTTTCAATGGTCTGTATAAGGTCTTCAGTGGCTACTTCTTCAGAAGTGGGCAGCCTATTCCTTCCTTGAACACTGGAAGCTCCGCTGAAACATGTCCACTGTGGGTGACCCTGCGGCCTTTGAAATACCAGTGGTAGACCTTCCAATACGATAGCAGCACACTAGCCACTGCAGTATGCCAAACTCACAAAAAGTGGTGGGTTTTATAAAATAGGATATGGGGCTGAGCCCCGGTGGCATAGTGGTTGTGCGCGGGACTGCGGCCCACTGGGACGGAGGTTCAATTCCAGCAGTGATGCCCCCCAAAAAACAAAAACAAAAACAAAAAACAACCAACCAAACAAAAATAGGATATGACAAATCACCAAAGGTACTGAAAGAAGAAATAAATCCAAGCTGCACTAAAGGCTTTAGCCAAAACACAGTTTCCAGAACTGAGAGTTTACTAATTGAAATGTTTCAACAAGTTGAAGCACTAGAAAGATCCATTCACCTAGGACACAGAATTTTAAAGATAGTACCTGCCCCAAAGTTAAAAGAGATCCATATAGATATATACCTAATGCAAAGAAAGGTGCCCTTGGTGAATATGAAAATTATTAAAAAATATCATTTGTATAATAAGCAAATAATTTTTGCAGAATATCATTCAGCAAGAGTTATAGGAATATATGGATAGGTAGCTACTATAAATTCAAATCAGATTCAGAATGTAAAACAATGTCAACTGTATGTTGACTGAATGAAGGTATGCATCAGAAAAAAATTTAGTTGTGTTCATTTGGCAATGCAAAGGCACTTGACTTTATGAATCATAAGAAGTAATGTATAACACTGGGAACAATGAGAACACATCAGTGTGCTCATATGGAAACTGTGCATGAATCAAGAGGTAGCTGTTTGCATAGAGCAAGGGAATACAGTTTGAAAGGTGTGCATCAAAGGTCTATCTTTTTCCATAGTAATTCAATCTACGTCCTGAGAAAAATAGTCTGAGAAACTGGATTATATGAAAAAGAATTCAGTAGCAGGATTGGAGGAAGGCATATTAGCCATCTGAGATATTCAGAGGAAATAATCTTGCCTGGTAGTAAAAGTGTAAAGAGCTTGAAGTCCTTGCTGATGAAGATCAAGGAGTTAGCCTTTCATTATGGATTTCTCTTAAATATAAAGGAGCCAGACACTTCTTAATTAAATCAATAAGTAAGGCCATGATATGTGGAGAAATATTGACCTTATCAAGGATTTCATATTGCTTGGATTCACAATCAAGGCTCATAGAAGCAGCAACTAAGAAACCAAAAGAAGTTGATTAAGCAGACAATAAAGAAGGATAAAAGCGTATGTCAGAAGATAATCTGAAACCTGTTTTTAATCACTGAATAGCTAATGTACACAGAAAAAGTAATGAGACCAAACAACTCAAGAAAAAAATTGAAAGGACAAAGTAAATGGGCAAAGATATAGTTAGAAAAGCAAAAAAGAAGATAACACTTAGCATATCTTAAACTGAAAAAAAGAAACTCTAGCAAGAAATCAAGTTGCAAGTTTGAAAGATTCAATGGAAAAATATTGAATGATGAAGGAAGTACCAAAAGAAGATGAAAATAATACAGAGTCACTATACCAGAAGACTAGTCAACTTTTAGGCATTTCTAAAGGTAGAATATGAACAAAAACTAACGGTACTGAAGAAATAAGTTCAAACTACACTTAAAGTATCAGTCAAAAATATGGCATGGGATTGATGAAACACCAATTTAAAATTTTTATCAAGTTGATGAAGCACTGGAAACACTCACTCTTGTATGCCAGAAAATATGGGAAACAACTACTTTACCCACCAATTGAGAGAGAGAGAGAGCCATATTTGAAGCCACTGCAAAGAAAAAAGGCCTAACATAATATTATTGAATAATGTCATTAATATCACAAAGCAAGTGACATTTTACCAAAGATTATAGCAGATCACAGAGGTCACAGCAGTACATTGACAGGAGCAGCCAGAGATTCAGGCTAGATTCAAAAGAGGATATGGAAAAGGGATATTATTGCTCTTCTCAGCAGGATCGTGGCTGAAAACGGAGAATGCAGGAAGCATGTTTGTGTTTTGTTGACTATGCCAATGTATCCAACTCTGTGAGTCATAACAAACTATGGATAGTCTTGACAAGAATGACACTTCCAGAACACATAATTGTGCACATATAGAACTTATACATAGATCATAGGTATATACAGGTACATAGATATGTGAAGAAAATATGGAGAAACTTCATGCTTTGAAGTCAGGAAAAGTACATATCAGAGCATACTTGCTCAAGATATATGCTGACAAAATAATTCAGATGCTGGAATATGAAGAATAATGTATTATCAGAATTGGAGTAAAGTTTACTAAAACTTATGCTACGTAGGTAACACAACCTTGCTTGCTGAGATGAGGAGGACTTGATGATGAATTGAAAGAACATTCTGATGAAGGACACAGATTTGAGTTTTCAGTATTACATTAGGCCAGTTTGACTAGAGAAGCAAATAGAAGCACTCATGTATATGTAAGAAAGTGTTTTATATCAAGAGGTCACTATATATCAAGAAAACTTCCCAGCCCAATCCAACTCTCATCCACAAGGCTGGAACTAGTCCATAAGATCATCTTCAGACTCATGAAATCAAAATCAATGATGCAGAATGCAGGAATGGCACAGGTTGGCAGGTACATAGTCATGTGACTCCAATGGCGGTGGGCACACCACAAGACACTGACAACAATTGGGGTCAGCCATAATGAAGGTGAAGAAAGAGAGAGAGGAGGAATTCTCAGAACCTTCTGTATGAGAAGGCCATGATACAAGCAGGTGCTGTCAGGCTGTGACATCACTTACAGGTTGAATATTACCCCTATACTTTTATCTATCTTCAAGTTGCCATGAAATAATGTAGCTATCCCAAATATTGATCACAACTAAATGTAAAAGTAAGAAAATTCCTCACAACTGGACCAAGACATCATGGCAACTAAAGAAATGATTGAAATTTTCAAAGATTCCATCTTGCTTGGTTCCACTATTAATGTTGATGGAACCATGACACATTGATATCAAATGACACAATGCATTAGGTAAAGCTAGTACATGAGGATCTTTCAGATGTTGGTCTGCAGGGATGTGGTATTAATGACTTCAGTGGCCTCAACAACACCACTTTTTTAGTGAAAGTTGGACATTTAATAAAGAAGAGAAAATGAAAATCAATGCATTTGTACTATGGCGTTGGACAAGAATATTAAAAGTACCACGGACTACCAAAAGATTAAACATATATCTTAGAGGAAGTACTGCCAAAATTCTCCTCAAAGGCAAGGATAATGATCCTTTTTCTCAGGTCCTTTGCACGGTTATTAAAAAAGACCAGTCCCTGTGGGAGGGCATCATGCTTAGTAAATTGGTCAAGCTGATCCATAGTTATCCTTTGTGGGTTTCAAAAGCTATAGCTGTTGACAGGAATAGAAAATCCAGTCTCTCTCTAGGGGAGGTGCTAGTCATTTCAAAGTGCCAAACTTGTGAATTGCAGCCCACAGTGTAACCATTACACTGGGGGGGGCTCACACTTTTTTCAGCATCCAAGCTAAAATGATCAAGTCAAAATGATTTACCAGCTACAAAAATGCAAATATATACTTATTTTTATTTATTACATTTGTTCATGAATGAATTGAGTATTCTTTATATGTACAATGTATGTTTGTGTACCTTGCATAACTGCATGAGTCTATATTGCACAACACAACACAATTAACTATGTACATTTTTGTCATCACCTTAGTTTATTCTGATGACTTGCACTGAATGGAATGAGCCAGGGATGTATAGTCTGGACAGTAGCTGCTGACAGCCAACCTCAAGCACACTCCCACATGATCATCAGTCATGGTGGAATGGTAATTGGACTTAATGATCTCTATGTGGGATAAGGCTGCTCACATAAATAAGTAGAACCAAATAATGCAATCAAAGAAGTAGCACATTTTCTCACGTTTGGGTAATTTCCCTCTGTGAGTAAGTTCCAGAAATGTTCTCTGGACTTCATCTGAATGCCAGCTTGTAGTGTCAAAATCTCCCATTCGGTATGAAAGAGATACATTTTTGTCTTCTTACTTGGCTCAGCTTCCCCACCCCTATGTTTAAGAGAGAAAAAACCAAGGTGTAAAAACTAGAGATAACTTACTTAGCCTGTCAGTTTTGCTGCACTTTGCTCAATTGTTTGCTCAGGCGTTTGACTACTAAGATTCCATCTGATCAATTGCGCTGTGTGGCAGTCATGTGCTTGAATGTAGGGGTGGAGTCTAGCCTGTTAATCTGGAGATAGCCATTGAGTAGCCAATGAGGCTTCTATGTGGGCATGCTTTCTAATGAGACTTCTGGGAAACCTCACGATATTTCCCTCATGAAGATGAGAAGCTATCTTCCCCAGTTGTTGTGAGTTATTCTGAGACAATTAGTCACAGACAAGACAAGATGGCAGCGTCTGAGGAGTTGGAAGAGCCGGCAGAGAGACCACACAGCTTTGCCCTGATGGAGCCAGACCTCTGAAGCTGGGGCGGCCACATGAGACCTCTGCCAGCGATGAGTTGCTTCTGCTGTTGATGGATCCTGGGCCCTGGAAGCGAGGAGCCTTGTGGAGACCCCTGCCAGCACCGGGATTCTACACCCCTTGACCTGTGACTTCGTGAGTTGGAAGGAGACTTTATAGACTGATTTCAGGCAAGTTGGTTAATATCGGACTTATGACTTTGAACTGGACTGGGCTCAATGTCCTGTTCCTCTTGTATATAAACCTATTCTTTATACTTTTATGCGTGTCTATGAAATTTGTTCCTCTTGTCTGCCTGGACTAACACACACTTTATATCAAGTAAGTGACAGATTAATGATAGACTTGCCTCTATATTTTAATTCCATGCGAGGTACCCACATTATATTTGCGATCAACTAGTAGATTGTGATCGAGCACCCCTGCACTATATTACCAAGGCTCCATGGAGGAGCAGTCAGTGAAAAACGAGGCCTTCAAGGATTGACCCAGTGCAACAACGGGCTTAAACTTGAAAGCAATGGTGAGGGTGGTACATAAAGTCTCTATAGCTGCACCTAGACAGCAACTTAATTTTATTCTCCAAATACTTAAATGATTTAGTCAGACTTGTGACTGTGATCTGAGGATTCATGATGGAGTAGTGGTTTCACATGGCCAGCAGTTCAAAATCACCAGTCTCTCTGGGGGAGAAAGCCTGCACTTTCCTCTCTGGTGAAGACTTACAATGTTGGGAACCCCCAGCAGTCTTGATACGAGTCAGCATTGACTCCGTGGTAGTCAGTTCAGGTTGGGGATTGTGGTGAGTTGAAAAAGAAGTTGTTTCCCATACGAATTCTCTCAAGCTGATCAGCAGTGCAAAGAAGATGTCATTATGGAGCTGGTTACCTTATGGTATGTCTTATCAAAGGGGCATTACTAAATCTTTGCTGAAAAGCCACTGAAATAAGGTGTCCAGACACGTGGACATCCTCTTACTATCACATTTTTGGTGATCCATATTTATCACAACCTATAATAACCCATGCATCCAAATTACCATATGAATTGATACAAGATATACACTTAATGATGTTGAAAATTACGCAAAGTATTGATATTGCAAACTAATGTATGATTCATCTCCTTGTAGATGAGTGTGAGCATACAATACATGAAAAAGTAATCAAGAATGGCAAGTCCCATTTGCATCAAAAAAACCTACCAATAGAAACTGTTGATTTATTCTCCCACTACTTAATAGATTAATGCAGTCATTAGTAACTTCCATTTGTATGCAACTTTTTAAACTTACAGTTGAGAGTCACATTAATAACTTTCATTTTGACCATATGATCTTTATGAAATTCAGAACTATGTTAGTTTGGAACTTGGTGTTCTAGGACTTAAGAATTTATACACCTTCTTGTAACACCCTCCCTGGGAGACAGACAATAGAAAAGTGGGTGAAGGGAGATGAAAGACAGTGTAAGACCTGACAACACAATAACAATTTATAAATGATCAAGGGTTCTTGAGGTGGGGGGCGGGGAGAGAATGATAAAACGAGGAGCTGATACCAAGGGCTCAAGTAGAAAGCAAATGTCTTGAAAATGATGATGGCAACAAATGTACAAATGTGCTTGACACAATGGATGTGCATGTGGATTGGGATAAGAGTTGTATGAGTTCTCAATAAAATGATTCCAAACATAATTTATGGAGCCGTTTTCAAATGCCTAGCAGCAGAGGCAGCACTTGGGAACTTATTTTAAACTTATTTTATTGCAAACCCTGGATACTTTCTCACACGTACTTATTCAGAAATTCTGGAGATGCAGCCAAGTCCTCTGTGCTTTAATAAACCTCGCAAGTGATTTTAAAGATTGAAAACCAACAGAACATAGTAATAGGGTTATATAGGATAATAGAGTAGTTTATTTTACTCCTAACTAAAACCAGACAGGAACATACAAAAAACAACACAGAAAAGCAATGGAAAACTTCTAACAAACACATTTTTTTGAGAAATTGAAGAAAATGACTTATCAATGAAAGAAAGAAAGGGAAAACCAGATCTAAGCATTTCTTAAAATTCAAGTTCCAAGCTAGTAACTCACAAATTTAGACTTTTAAAAATTATTTAGAGGATCTAGGAAACACTTTATTTGTACAAAATAAATTCCTCTTAAAACTACAATGAAATGACTTTCAGTAAATAGTAGATATATAGCAACTCTTAATATTGTTGACATGCTGTAAAAATAATATTTTATTTCCCCCACTCATGTGTTAGCACAGTAACATGGTTATTAACTATCACTGGCGATGCAGAGGTTAAAGTGCCCAACTGAAAATCAAAAGGCTGGTGACTTTGACCTATTAATGACTCTGTGGGGGAAAGATGTGGCAGTTCCCATCTGTAAAGATTTTTAACCTGGGAAACCCTATGGGGCATTTAGAGCTCTGACCCACAGGGCCATTAAGAGCCAGAAGCAATGAGATGAAAGCTTTTTTAAAAAACATGAATATTAGAAAAAGTTGAACAGGTGTTCTATTTAATGTCCAATAAAATTCATCTAAAATTAACATAAAAATTCTGTAGCATAATGAAATTAAGTCTAAATCACTAAACATCTTAATTTTCCTATAAGCTTGTTTCTAATGTAGCACCTCTTAATATTATTTCAACTTTAATGAAATAAGACTCAGAACACATAATAAGTTGGCATTGAAATTCAGTCGAAATGAAGGCAAACAAGCCATCAACAGCAAAAATAAATAAAAGATTTGCACTTCAGGAGATATTTGCATGTTGAAATATGCCTGTTTGTCTGAATGCATTAGATAGTAAGGTGTAAAGGAAAAAAAGAAGGGAAGAATCATGGTTATTTATCGATCTTGGCTATTCTGAGCCACAGTTGTTCCTCAATCCTGTTTAGTTATGTTACCTGGACTTTGCTCTCCATTTGGTTGTTATATATATACCAAATATTTAGTATTAAAAATGGTTAGAATTCTGAGAAAGACATGTTTTTGCTTTAGGACTGACAAGATAGAGTTTTAGAATTTGTATTGTTAATGTCAAAGCTCGGGTCCTGGTGGGAGAGTGGTTACTTGCTGGGCTGCTGACTGCAAGGTCAGATGTTCAAAACCTTCAGCCACTCTGTGGAAGGCAGGCAGGACTCTGCCCCTGTAGAGTGCAGTGTCCAAAACCCATGGGGCCAGTTCTTCTTGTCTTATGGGGTTGCTCTGACTTGGCTTTCACTCCAGGACAGTGAACAAAGGCATGGATGTCAAATGCTGAGAATCAGAATAATAGAAATTACAGCAAATATTTCACACGATACATAAGTGTTACTTATAAGAGTTTTCAAAATTCTCTTGTAATGCTCTTATTTTTTTACTCTTTCTGCGGAACATAAATATGTTTATCTTTATTGTAGTCATAACATGGAATAAAAAACGTATTGTTTTCCACATTTTAAAATTGATTTGTTGTTGAAACCCTCTTGTGTCCAGTCTTTTTAATGTTCAGAGTTTGACACTTTGAGGAAGCCTACATAATGTGGGTATTGTGTTTTAGTTTGAAATCCCTGTGTCTAAGTGACATGTACTTGCTTATGTTCAATTAATATTTGCAATTGAATGAATTTGACTTAAAATTGATGGAATTTTAAGTATCACTGTTTAAATATTTATTGCAATCCCATTATATTCATGGCCAAAGCTGTTTACTGGATGTTTAGTCTTAATGCTTGCTTTCAGATGAATTAATCATTTTTGAAAAGATGCAAATGAATGGTAAAAGACCACTGGACATTTTCTTTCTCTTTAGACATTATATGAATCTGTCAAATGTCTCCTTGTTAAACACATGGCAAAATAATATCATTTTATTATAGTTTAAAATAATCTGCATCATTTCTATAGTGGTTTTTTTTTCTGGTTTTAAGCATGAACCAACACATTATTTAACTCATTTATGACAGAGCTGCTATGGAGTTAGTGGCAATTTTTTCCCAAGTAATCTAAGAAATAGTCTGATAAACTCAGCAATGCAACCTAAGGTTGAATGACTAAGAGGAGATGGGATAAAAGTTCATTCCAATTGATTTCAAATTCATAGTGTTCTCTTTGCATTGTTTTAAGAGAAGTCATATTGCATCTTTACCTTTGCTTCTGTCCCCATAAGATTTTGATGGGTTGTTAACTCCAATTATAAAAATCAATGTGATTAAAATTGAGGTCTCCATCTAACCCGTAGGGACCCTGAACTTCTTTGGCTGACTAGCAGCATTTCAGAAAATAAATAAATAATTGCCCAGTTCTCCTGGGTAATTAAAAAAATAGTACCATAGATCAAAATACAGGATGAAACATTGAAGCCTTGGTGGTGTAGTGAAAAACCTGCTGGGTTGATAACTTCAAGGTCAACAGCTTGAAATCACCAGAGGCTCCTGGAGAGAAAGACTTTCCTGTCCCTGAAAGAGTCACGGGGATAGAGGAGAACTCTCTTCTGTCCCAGAGGGTGACTTTGACTCAGTTACAATCAAGTCGATGACAATGAGTTCTGTTTTGGTTTATCTGCTTTTGCAACCCTTCTAGATCATTCTAACCATAAGGGGTTAGGATCATCTATTCGAGGACGCTCTCATATTACTCTTCCCAGTGAGAAAATGGAGAAGAGGGAATAATATCGCTGAGTATTAATATTTTTATTTGGATACGTCCCCAGCCAGCAATATGATTAAATTTCATATTTGCATTTTATTGTACATTTTCACAGATCTTTAGCATTGTTCTTCCTAATACTAAATAGAACATAAGATGCCCTTACTCATCAAGAGTATTTCATTTTTCTAAGGTATATTAGCTTTGGTAACTGGTCCTTCAATATATCAAATGGTAGTGAATTAAAAATATATATTAAAGAGTTTCACATATTAATATAAAAACACAGTTACATTTTTTTTTTTTTTTTAGGCATCATTGCCCTCAGGTGGTGGGAGTAGGAGGCCCAGCCTTTGCTCCTGGGAGCCGGAATTGAACCTCCATCCCAGTGGGCCGCAGTCCCGCGCACAACCACTACGCCACCGGGGCTCAGCCCCAGTTACATATTTTTAAATGATGGATTTATTGTAAAGCATAGTTTCTACCATTAAACAACAGGCTCTTGACATATCTGAACTCTAATCAGAGTAAATAGAAATTGATAGCTATTTGTACCAATTTAGATTATGATACATATCAACAGAAATAGATGAAGAGAAGGACTATGGAGTTTATGTTCATAAAATGTATATAATAGTAATAAAGGAATGATTTTTTTCAAATTCAGATTTAAAAGCAGAAATTCTAATTATGGCTTAACTTTTATATTTTGCATATTTTATATAGGAAGCCTCCACAAGTGATAAATGGTATGAAATTTCACTCCTCCTTTGCTTTAAATATCACCATTTGTTTTCACTACAGTTGTATGTATTTATAAGTACACCAACAAGGTATGCGAGTATTCTCTTCACTCCTCTCCATTATTTGTTGTTTTCTCCTTTTTGAATAGGACTAATACTGTGAATTGAGGTAGCACTTTTGGTGAACTGTCTGTTCATAGCTGTTTCCCAAATTTTAATTGAGTGATTTGTCATTTCCTTATTTAGATGTTGTAGAGTAATGGAGATTTCGATAATTAGACCCTTGACTAATATGCCTTTGGTCAAACAAATTTCCAAGTATGTGGGCTCTTGTTTTACCCCTTTGATGAAGCCTTTTGATGACCAGAGATGATGTAATTTCATCAAGTCCCAGTCATCTCCTTTGTCTTCCACTTTGTGTGCTTCTTTTACTCTACATGGTATTCTGTCTTTCCTAAAATGGGGCCCTGAAATTTATTCCAGTCTTTCTCACTGATGACCAGAGTAGCTCTGGGATTGACATTTAGGTCTTTAATCTACCTTGAGCTTGCTTTTGTGCATGGGGAGAAAGGGGTCTTGTTTCATTCTTCTGCATATGGAAATCCAGTTTGTACAAAGCCATTTGTTGAAGAAGCTGTCTTTGTCCTACTGGATATTTCTAGATAATGTATTCAAGATCAGTTACTGTAGTTGATGCATTTATGTCTAGGTTTTCTGTTTTGATCCATAGGTCTATATATACCTTGTTATACCAGCAGTAGGCTACTTTGACTACTATAGCTATATAGTAAGTTTTGTCAGATAGGCAAGACCTTTTATTGGTTCTTATTTATAAGTATTTTGCTTATCCTCTGTCTTTTGCCTACCTTTATGAAATTGATAATTAGCTTTTCTATTTCTTTGAAGAATGTATTCGGGACTTGGATTGGGATTGCATTGTATCTGTAGATTGTTTGAGGTTATACTGACATGTTAACAACATTTTTATCAATCTATAAGCAAAGGATATTCTTTTGTCTATATATTTTTGGATTCTTGTAGCACTATTTTGTTATTTTCTCTGTATTGGTCTTTTGTTTTTTGTTATGCTATTCTTAAATATTTCATCTTAGGTGTGGTTATTATAATTGATATTTGTGTTAGTCTAACTATACTAGAAAAATAAATCCATAGACACACATATGTATATAAGACAGAATTTTATATAAAAAGTAATTGTACATTAACAAAGCATCCCAGCTCAGTCCAGTTCAAGGTCACAAGTCTGATATTAACCCAAATGTCTGATACCAATCTGTATGTCCTCTTCAGACTCAGGAAGCACGTACAATGACACCAGGACAATCACAGGGCAGTTCGTGCAGAGACCTGTGTATCCAGTGGAATTGTAAACATCTCAGTGCTGCCAGGGGTCTCCCCGTGGCTCCTCCAGTTTCCAGGGCTGATAGATCCTATCAGCTTGTTGTCATGTGTCTCATCAGCTGCAATGTCTCCCAGGGTGTGAACTGAAAGAGGCAGTGTCTCCACTTCCAAGAACAAATTACCACATTTCCCAGAATTCTCAGGAGAAAGCCATGCCCACACAGAGGTCTCATTGGCTATCTCTAGATTGACAGACTAGACTCCACTCCTACACTCTGAATCCTCAAACTGACACCGTATTAGGTGACTGCCACAGTCTTTTTTTTTTAACTTCTATATCATAGCTCTCTTGGAATTAGAATTGGGTATTGGAATTCAATTGATTTCTCATTGTTAATTTGTATTCTGCTACCTTGATTCCCTGATTATTTTCAGTAGGCCTTTCTTGCAGACTTTTGAGTTCTCTCAATGTAGGATGATATCTTCTGCAAATAGTGAGAGTTTGACGTGTTCTTTACTTATTTGTATTCCCTTGATTTCTTTTTGTTATCTGATGGCTCTAATTAAGACTTCCTGTAGATGTTACATAAGGGACATCTTTGGTCCCTGTTTTCTTTGGGAATGTTTCTAGTTTCTCCTCATTGGTAGTAATGTCAGCTGTCAGATTTTCATTTATGACTTTTATTATATTGAGCAATTTCCTTTCTATTCTTTCTTTTTGAGTGCTTTGAGCAATACATTGACAGAGAACTCACAGAGGTAGAAGAAAAAGACTCCGAAGAAGGAATCTCATTGGTGATGTCAGATGGATTTTATCAGAAAGCAGAGACTATCAGAAAGATATTTAATTGAGTTTCCTTTACTACGCCAACACATTAGATCATCAAAGATTACCCAAAATCAGCTGAGCCCTGGTGGTGTAGTGGTTGCATGCTGGACTGCAGCTCACAGCGTTGACAGTTCAAATCCAGGAGCATCTCTACAGGAGCAAGGCTGGGCTTCCTACTCCTACCAGGGCAGTAATTCCACAAAAAAAAAAAATCTTGATAAAATGGGATTCTAGAACATCTCTTGATGTCTCTGTGAAAATTGTACATGAATGAAGAGGAAACTGTTTGAACAGAATGAAGGACTCTGCATGGTTTCAAATTAAGAAAGATGTGATACAAGAGTGTATTTTCTCACCATGTGCATTCAAACTGCATGCATAGTAAATAATCAGAGAACCTGGATTATTTAAGAAGAAGGTAGCAACAGGATTAGGGTAGGACTTATTAAAAACTGGACAATTGAGATGACACAGCCTTTCTTGATGAAAATGAGAAAAACATGAAACACTTGCTCATGAAAATCCAGTCTTCAGCATGGATTGTGACTCAATGTAAAGAAAAATCAACTCTTTGCAATGGGTCACTTTGTAACATCATGGTAACATGAGAAAAGGTTTGAGCTGTCAAGAATTTTGCCTTGCTTGACTCCACAAAAAATGGAAGCAGCAGTCAAGTGATCAAAAGATTGGTTGCATTAGACAAAGCCTCTGTACCAGACGTCTTTTGAGTACAGCTGTTACTTTGAGGACTAGGATGCAACTGACTCAGATTATGGTACTTTCAACAGCCTATGTGCATGTGAAAATTGTATATTGAATAAGAAAGCCTGAAGGAGTATTGATGGATTTTAATTGTGGTGCTAGGAGAAAACCCATCTGTTTTGGAAAAAGTAGGGCAGAATGCTCCTTAGAGGCAAGTCATTCTCTAAAGTCCTTTGGGCAGGTTTTCAGGAGATACCAATCTTTAAAGAAGGACATCATACTTGGTAAAGTGTAGTGTCAGGCAAAAAGAGGAAGTTCTTCAAGGATATGGGCTATTAGTATGACTGCAACAGCTGACTCAAGTGTAACAACAATTGGGAGGATAGCACAGGATTGTGAAGTGTTTCATTCTGCCTGTACGAGATTGCTATGGGTTGAAGCTGACTCTATGTGGCCTAACAACAACAACAACAACAACAATAATCATTGATGGATAATCGCACCTGCTTCTTCTCACAGTTGTGTGTTATCAGCAGATGAGGATTGGGTAATTTTTGTTCATCCACCATTAAGGCTCCTTGTGGTCTTGGAGGCGCCTATGCTCAGGAACTCACTGGGGACCGTCTGACCCTATACAATAGGGTCACTATGAGTCAAATCAACTTCATGACAGGGGGTTCATTTATTTGTTTGTTTACTCACCTGAGGGTCTCATCTTCGAACACTATCTGTGATATTGTTCTCTCTTTATCCTTAAGACTTTACAGTAGCTCTTCTCAAAGGGATAAACATTCTATTCTTTATTTGTATCTCATAATTTGAAAGGTTTTCTAAAACCCATTCACCTTAGTTGACCTTGTTGGTATTTGGAGCTTCAGTGGCTTTGCCTCCAACATCCAAGAGCACACTTACTATCAACAAATGGTTATCTGATAGATATGTCATGGACAGTATTGTGAAAAATGATTGTCTAAAACACCTGAACACATATTTAAAAGAATAGTCTTGGGCTGAGCCCTAGTGGCATAGTGGTTGTGCACGAGACTGCAGCCCACTGGGATGGTGGTTCAATTCTAGCAGCCGCTCCACAGGAGAAAAGGCTGGGCCTCCTACTCTTAGCACCAGAGGGCAGTGATGCCCCAAAACAAAACAAAACAAAACAAAACAAAAGAACAGTCTGAAAACCTCCATAATAATTGAATAAAAATAGCTAAACTAGTAAACGGGAAAAATACGGGAAGTAACCTAACCCAGTTGGAAGGCATTAGCCAAAATCTAGGTAAGATGTTGAAAAGCAAAGATGTGACTCTGGCACTAGGGCAGGCCTAACCCAAGTCATGGTTTTGTCCCTTGCCTCATATACATGTCAATGTTAGACATTGAATAAGATTGTCCAATAAGAATTCATGCATTTGAGTTACAGTGCAGGAAAAGAATACTGAAAGTACTATGAATTTCCAAAGGAATGAGCAGTTCTGATTGGGAGAAGGACACCCAGAATGTTCCTTAGGATGAAGTCCTTTTCCAGGAACTAGACTCTAATAGCCAGGTGGTGTCATCTGCATAGTGTGGGTTTTTAATCACCCTGCCTTCAATCTTGATGCTGCATTCTTCTTCTTGTAACCCAACTTCTCAGATTATTTGCTGTGCACATCTGTTGAATAAACATGGTGAAAGTATGCTACCTGGATGCACACCTAACCTGATAATAAAAGCATGCGCTATTCCTTTATGATGTTTGATTCATCCAGGTCTGGGTCCAGTATGAAAACAAGTAACTGAAATTTGCATTCTATAAAATGTGTTCCAAAAAAAAAAAAAAGAAAAGAAATGTGTTCCATAATGTGTTGTGATCCACACTGACGAATGTTTTGCACACTCAGGAAAACACAAGTAAGCATCTTTAACTGCATTCTCCCAGGGCGAATCTGTCCTTTGGAATTTTACACTCACCTCTTTTACTTCATCATTTCTTCCACAAGCAACTCTACATTCAAAAGCAAGTTTCAGAGTGTCTTCTGACACCTGCTTTGGACTTTTCCCCCTTCTTGTATAATATATAACTTGTCAGATGTTATATCATGTTCTATACCTCAAAACCTGTTCTTGAGATGTTCTCTAAATTCAGATGGAATATTTTTATGATAAAATTTGGGTTCCTGTGGGTTGCTTCAATTTTCTTCAATTTCAATATCAACTTACATATAAGCAACTTAAAGTCTGCTCAAAAGTTATTCCATGGCCTTGTTTCGGTGGATGGCATTGAACTTTTCCATTCTCTCTCCACAGATGAAAACATTTTCATTGGTTTAATCTAAATATTGAGGCCTATTTGTAAAGTGTCAGTTCATGTTGCTAAAAAATGTATTGTAATGAAAAAAATCATTACTCTCATAAATTCTATTTTACAAACTCTAGCTTAAATTCCATCACTAAAATCCTGTTTTTTCAAGTACTGATCCTTTTTCTGTGTTTCCAACTTTCATATCCAATCATCAGTCATTACCAATGAACTATGATTGCATGTTTGCTCAATTTCACTCTGAAGGAGATGGCAGAATTCTTTAATTTCTTTATCCTTGTCTTTAATGATTAGGCATAAATTTTAATAGCAGTTGGAGTAACTGGATTTTCTTGTAGGTTGGAGATATTATCCTATCGTATACATAATTCTATTCCAAGCTAGGCCTTGAATTTTTTTTTTCATAATGAATAGGTTATTCTTCTTAAATTCGTTCTGGCATAGAAAACTACATGATTGTCTTACTCAGAATAGCTCTGTGAGCTCCATAATGCCTAAGTTATCTTGAGTGCTCCATTTCATTTTGGCTGAATTCAAATTTCCCCAGACCTTTACTATTTACATTCCTCATTATGATTATTAATGGAAGTTGCAGTTATTCATAGTCATTTGAGTGTACTCTTCACAAATGAAGTTCCCTTATCTTTGTTCCATTCACATGGCTAAGTTTTACTGACATAGCAACATGAATGGACCAAAGTATTTTTAATTTCAATTTTATTTTATTGGAGGCTCTTACAGCTCTTATCACAATCCAAACATTTATCCACTTTGTCAAACACATATGTACATGCATTGTCATCATCTTTATTCAAAATATTTTCTTTCTAATTGAATCCTTGGAATCTGCTCTTCATTGTCCACATTCC
The DNA here is from genome assembly GCA_004026705.1 of Nesogale talazaci. Taxonomy (NCBI): domain Eukaryota; kingdom Metazoa; phylum Chordata; class Mammalia; order Afrosoricida; family Tenrecidae; genus Nesogale; species Nesogale talazaci. The sequence goes on along the minus strand of PVJH01004120.1, from coordinate 23,939 downwards.
CTCTCCCACGCCTTCTTGATAATTGATAATCATTCTTTCTTTTTTTTAAATGTTTTACACGGAGTGTTGTCTCATTTCACGCACTTTTCTGCTGTTCATCCCCCTGGGATGGGGACAATGCATCAATCAAAACTTACCCCCACTTACCCTCCTAGTATTGCAGCCCCAACTCATTGCGCCTGAGTGTGTTATCTGCTCTGGATTCCCTGTGTTGTGAGTTCTTAACTGTACCAGTAGACATGATCTGGTCTAGCCAGATTTGTAAGATAGAATGGGGGTCATGGTAGTTAGGGGCTGGGAGGTGGGGAGAAAGCATTGAAGAACTAGAAGAAGGTTGTAGGACTAAAGATTTTTATTCACCAGTTGTATCTTGGATCATTTATAATATGAGATACTAATCCAATGACATTGTATCCATCAAGGATCCACTGCTATTCATAAAGTTTTCATTTCATTCTCACTGCAGAAATAGACAACCTACTCTTTATTCTTGGTTGGTTGTTAGTTTGAAGCTATGCTACAATATGTTCACTTTGTTGACTCAGCTGTTAATTAAAATACTGTTGACATAACATTACAGTAACTGAGGCCATCACCATAAGTTAAGCTGACAGATGAGTGGTCAAGATTTATCTTGGAACCCAATAAATCATTAAGTTTCCTTTGTACAGGTGAGAGATTAGAGTTTAGATCAGAATCCCAATAGATAGTCTGTCCTTGTGAATTAGCCTATCATTCATGCTTGTTTTATTTTAAGACAAACTGGTTTATCCAAACAGATTCAAATAGAATTTCGAATTTTGTATGTAACGTCATGCGAAAGAGACTTACACTTGGGTATGGGTGATTTAAAAATAATAATTAATCTTGTGAAAATAATTGCAAACAGAATACAAAGCATCTTTAAAATTTTAAAGAACAATGAGGACACTTGGATGACTGAGAGGAGGCTGACCCAGGGTCTTGAAACAGCCCCACATGCATATGAAAGTAGAAAAATGAGAAAAAAGAAGAGCAATGGAAAATGGATGCATGGTAATTATAGAAGAGCAAGCAAATCTATCTTAGAAAAAGTATATGCAGAATGTACCTTAGAATTGTTGATGGTGAAAATATTCACATAGTTTTGTCTTTTCATCAGATGAGGACAGTCCTTGGAAAACGATGTCACACTTGGTAAAGGAGAACATCAAGAAAAAGAGGAAGGCTCTCAATGGTATGGGCTGATGTGGCAGCGGACACAACGGACTCAAACAGAACATCAATGGTGAGATTGAACAAGACCTAATGGTGTTTCCTTTGTTTGTCCTCAGGGTCAGTATGAATTGGAATTATCTTGACCTGTCTAACTACAGCAATGGAAGACTATCAATTGCCATAATTCTGCAACAATGCTCTACAAAAGAGAATATTTTCAGACATCATCTTGCTTCCTTGGGCATGTGGCCAGGAAGTTACTCAAATAGATGGATTGGCACGGTGGTTGTGAAGTTATCTTAAGCATACCCACTAATTTAAAGATGGCATTTGAATGTACAAGGCTTCATTCTTTTATAGTGCCGTCACTGAGCTGAAGCTGACTTGGTGACACTTGCCAACAATAATATTTATAAAATAATCACAACATCTCCTCACATAGGATGACGTATCATCCTATAACTGGTAAAAGTGTGAGTGCAGTCAATTTCTAAGATAAAGACAACATTCAGTAGTAATTGTTCATGAGTTAGTCTGCCCTTCAAAATAAAGATAGAGTGCAATTCATTAATTCTAGTGAAATGTTACATATTGAATTGGCTCTATGACATTTGTTGCAAAATGTACCAAGAAGTAGTAAATATTGGATTGACTTTCTTACTTAACAATAGTAAAGGATTTTATTGGGCATATTCCCCTCATATGAATGAATAAGCATGCTTATAGAGAGATGTCAAATGTTCCAAAAAGTATCTATTATCTTATAATTTCATTATCTAGCAACTTTTTAAAAACCCATTTCTATACAGCTTAATTGAAGACTAGGTGCATTTATAACCAAAGTAGAAGAGGAGGAATTAATAAATCACATTTGATTGATCCATGAACACCTACATGTAGCGGATTTGGTCTTTTCATCTCTGTGTGCTGTAGTCAAATAAGCAACCAATATATGCAAAATATTTTCTTTGGCCTATTTCTCCATGAGAAAGAGGACCTATACATTATTTATGACTTAATGTATAATGATTTCACTACTGAAAACTGAAAAAAGACCCAAAAATTTCCATTCTGAGATTGATCCAAAACTCACTGCAATACATTAACCGATTATGTTATTTTTGGGCAGTTTACTTAGATATTGGAATAAGGTACTTCATGTTGAAACTAAAATTTCTGTCAATGTAAGGAATGGATTAATCTATATTTGGCATTCTTGTAGCATTTTTATGCGATAGTAAACAATTATATATAGTTATTTTAAAATACTTTCTACCCTATATATTTCTTTCTCGTTTTATTTTTCTTGGGTGCCTCATGCTACTTAGTAATTAGGGAATGTCATCATCAGGCAGGAGACCTGCTGGCACAGTGGGTGATGAATCGGGCTCCTTATTTCAAGGTCAGCGATACACAACCACCATTTGAGGCTTTCCTTCCTGTAAAATATTAGAGTTTCAGAAATTCAAAGGGGCAAGGGTCTACTCTGTCCTATAGGGACTTCTTGAGTCAAAATTGATATTATAACAGTGTTTTGTTGGGGGGGGAAGGCTTATCATCAATTTGTCTAAACTTTTATCCACTTAATTTGAGGGGGGCATCACTGCCCTTTGGTGGTTGTGGGAGCTACCCAGCATTGCCCCTGAGAGCCGCCGCTGGATTTTAACTGCTCAGCCTGCTGGTCGAAGTCCTGCACTCAACCACTTATGCCACCAGGGCTCAGCCCAACTTAATTTTTTTGTATTGTATTATTTTCCCATTATTCTCTGTACTTTACATCTTTTTAAAAAACATTCACTAACCCTCTAATATTCTCTTTGTTACTTTTTACCATTCTAATTTCTCTAAGAACATCAATGTACTAAAACAATACTAGTGTTCTTTAAAGTTGGCATTTTATATTGGTTCAGAAGTGTAATCCCTTGACCTATGTTTCAAGTTTTGATACAGAACTATTAATATGTTACTAGAAAAACATACCCCTTAGTTGTATTAATTTCTTGTTTTTCTTTTGCTTCACAGTAATTAAGTGTGGGATAGAATGCTACTTTTCACTGTTCTTTTTATACTTTATTTTTATTGTTATTGAAAATATATGCTCCAAAACCAGTGCAATATTGTCTGCACACATAATTTAGTGTCATAGATTGCATTCTTTTTAGAAATAATTCAATTGACAATTCACAAGTCATTTAATTCATTAATTCAATCATATCATGAAAAGTTGGAAAACCATCACCACAATCAATTTTAGAACATTTTCTTCCTTCTCATACTTGTTATCAGTGACCTATTTCCCCTGCAACATATCTAAGGGACGCTAATCTGATTAGTTGAACAAACATCTTCACACTTTTCTGACTTGCTCTTCTCCTATTGAAAAAACCTCATTGCCACCTGTGGCCCTGATCTTTTAAATTATTGCTTTTAGTTTGATATAAAAAATCATCTAGATATCAGAGCATAATGTTCAAGGTAGACATTCTTTTGGGGGGGCATCACTGCCCTCTGGTGGCAGTGGAAGGCCCAGCCTTGCTTCTGGAGAGCTGCTGCTGGATTTGAACTGCCAGCCCTGTGGGCTGCAATCCTCCACTCAACCACTATGCCACCAGGGCTCAGCCCATTAGACATTCTTCTTTTTTATTTTAGGCATCACTGCCCTCTGGTGGTGGGAGTAGAAGACCCAGCCTTTGCTCCTGTGGAACTGGAATTGACCCTCCATCCCAGTGGGCCGCAGTCTCATGCACACCCGCTACACCACTGGGGTTCAGCAGCATTCTCTAATAGTTAAGCTAAATTATTATTTTGTTTTAAGGTAGCGTAAAGGAAGATTTTTGTTTAAGGTTTAAAAATTGCTCAAGACAATAGTTTAACTTTGTTACTTTTAAATGCTCTCTTCTGCATTCTTCCTCTATGGTACCAGATAAATTTGGGTGCAATAATTCTCATTCTTATCAGCAATAGCACACTAAAAATCTAATTATTATTTCTAGCTAACACTCTAGTATTACTACATACTATCCAAAGAGTTTCTCTACCAGAAACCAGCAAAACAATGTGCACTATCAACAAAATTGTTTTTATTATGTATAGCTTGCAAAAATTGTATTTATTAATTTTATTGTTAACAAATTTCAGTCATGAGACATCATTGCCTGCACTGAAGAGATTTGTGTTATTCAGACTTGCAAAATATATTAATAATGAATACATATACAAATATTTATATAGCTGTTTATACAAAATAACAGAAGAGAGATATGTTTTGATTGTATAGTGCATGGTGTGCAGTGTACTGTGTGATGGTATAATTGAAACAAGCTAATACTCATATTGTATTTCTTAAACTTGCTTTAAAATAAATAGCTCTTGATTCACTTAATGTGTGCTAATATGGTGCACAATAGATTTAGAGTTCTGTAAACACAAGCAGTTTTATAAAACAATTACAGAAGTACGTGTTACTCTTAGTACATTTATTTTTTGTCAGTGCAAAATCTTTTATACTATTCTCTATATAGTCAAATATGACAATATCAAACCATTTACACTTTATGAAAAATTTAGTTAATTTATTAAATTTATTTAACTCTACAGACTAGAAATCTGTTGTCTGTAAAAAGTCATAAATGATCTCAGACATGCACAGGGGCAGTTATACCTTTTCCTATAAGGTTTATAAGAATCAGAAAGAATTGAAGGCAGAGAATTTGGTTTACATTTTGGACTATTTACATATATGTGTTAGTGTGGGTTGACTAGAAAAACAATTTCATTGACACTCACACGTGTATACAAAAAAGATCTGTAACTAGAAAAATTTTATAAAAGGAAAACATCCCAGCCTAATCCAACCCAAATCTATAAGACCTATACTAATCAATAAATCCCTCATAACACAGACTCACACAGCTACGTAAAATGATGCAGAACACAAGGAGATCAAGGCCAGTGAGTGCAGTCTTGTGGAGCCAATGGCAGTGAAACCATCACAAAGTGCTGTAAGATCAACCATTTGGTTCATCAATCGGAAGGTGATGGAGAGAAAGAGGAGGTTTCCAGAAACCTCCATATGAGAACGTGACACCCAGAAAACTATGACCTGATTGATAGACGAGATTCTACCCTTACACTTCTTTATCTTTGAGTTGACCTGAAATTATGAAACTGCCACAATGTATGCAATGTATTGTAGTTTTTAGATGCTATCTGGTCAGTTGCAACTCAGTATCCCTATAGACAATAAAAGAAGACCATGCCTGGCCCGGTGCCATCCTCCTAATTGTTATGTTTGAGCTCATGGTCACAGCCACTTAGTTAGTCTATCTTATTTAGGGATGGCAGTTTTTGTTTTTGTTTTTTTTTGTAGATTCACTTTTATACCAAGCATGATGTACTTTTTCAGGAATTGGTTTCTCATGATAGCCTGTTCAAAGTCCATGAGATGAAGTCTTACCAGCCTTGTTTCCAAAGAGTGTTCTGGATGCACTTCTTCCAAGACAGATATTTTTGTTCTCTCAGAAGTTTATGATACTTTGCTAACATCATACTTCAATTGCATCATATTTTCTGGGACATTCCTCATTCATTGCATAGTTTTCGTAAGCCTCTGAGGCCATTGAAAACATTAAACTTGAATCAAGAGCACCATACTATTCAAAAAGTTAGATAAGTTGGCAGTGGACCTACACAATACCTTTGATTTTCAGACTTGCTTCCATAAGTGATTATTATGGACTCAAGCAAAAGGAAATCATTGCCCAGTTCAATCTTTTCTCCATTGATTATGGTGTTTTCCAATGTCTAATTGTGATGATCTTTATAATCTTCAGATTGACTTGCAACCTATCATAAAAAACTGCTAACTTTAATCTTATAAGTGTTTCTAATCCTCTTCACTTTCAGCAAGCAAGTAAGCTGTGTCATCTGAATATCACTGGTTGTGCATATGCCTTCCTTCAATCATGATTCAGCAATATTTTCCATTATAGTCCTGCTTTTTGATTATTTACTCAAGATGCAGATTGAATATGTATGATGAAAATATAAAATCATGATGTGTGTTTCCTGTTATTGCACTGTGACTGTGTCGCAAATACTGTGCCTATTTTTTTGTTTTTTTTGGGGGGGGCATTACTGCCCTCTGGTGGTCGTGGGAGCTACCCAGCCTTGCTCCTGGAGAGTTGCTGCTGGATTTGAACTGCCAAGCCAATGGGCCAACAGTTCTGCACTCAACCACTATGCCACTGGAGCTCAGCCCAATACTGTGCCTATTTTATCTCCAGTTTTTACCTAAGTGATTAACTTACATAATTAAATAAGGTTGTTTCTTGATTGCATGTTAAATCATTTCCAGATAGATGAAATTGCTATAATTTTTCAGTTTCTTCATTATTATCATTAGAGGTGGTGTGTACATTTCAATTATCAATAGGCTTCCTTATAGATGTATAGATATCCTATTACAAGCAGCATACTATTTATTATAAAAGGTTGCATTTTCTTTTGTATATGTGGCTATGAATTAAAATGAAAACAGAAGCATGATAGATAATTGTTTGTAAAAATATACTGAGGGCTCATGAATGTTTTTTAAATTGTAATAAGGGAAATGATTGGCTTCGCATCCTCAGAAGTTTACCAACCCCTGTTTTAGAAAATGGGAAACTATCTCTCTTGGATTTAACCACTCCTGGTATAGTACATTATTCTGAGTAAGAATGGCCAATACCCATGATGCTCATTTTCCCAACATGATCACTGAGAACAAATGTGTGCATAAGCAAAAGGGATGAGGAAAGCTGATTGTGTCTGGCTATCAAAAGATATAGCATCTGGGGTCTTAAAGGCTTGAAGGTAAACAAGTGGCCATCCAGCTCAGAAACATCAAAGCCCACATGGAAGCAGCACATCAGCTGAGAGACCACAAGGTGTCAAAGGGATCAGTTATCAGGAATCTAGAAATTAAATCATTATAAATGAGTGGGAGTACAGATTGGGGACCCAAAGCCCATCTGTAGGTGAAGTAACATCCCCATTCAGAAGTTTTGCAGGGAGGAGACAAACCAGTCAGGGTACAATGTAGCAGTGATGAAATATGCAACTTTCCTCTAGCTCTTAAAATGCTCCCCCCCCCACACTATCATGATTCCAATTCTACTTTACAATGTGGCTAGATCAGAGGATGTACACTGTGGTACAGATAGGAACCAGAAACACAGGGAATCCAGAACAAATCATCCCTTCAGGACCAGTGGGGAGACTGGTAATACTGGGAGGGTGGAGGGAAGGTGAAGTATAAAGAGGAAACTGATTACAAGGATCTACCCATGGCCTCCTCCCTGGGGTATGGATAATGGAGAAGTGGGTGAAAGCAGATATTGGACAGCATAGGATATGTCATAATAATAATAATTTATAATTTTTCAGAGGTTCATGGGTGAGGAGGGAGCAGGGAGGGAGGGGAAATATGAAGAGCAGATACCAGGGGCTTAAGTGGAAAGAAAGAAAATGTTTTGAGAATGATGATGGCAACAAATGTACAAATGTGCTTTGCATATGGTTGATGTATGTATTATGATGGTATTGTATGAGCCCTCAATAAAATATTTTTAAAAAGAAAAAGAATATATATATAATGAAAATCTCATTAATTGAATCAGAACATTGTCAGATACAGTGTCAGAAGATGAACCATTCAGGTTGGGAGGCACTCAAAATATGATTGGCAAAGAGCTACCTCTTCAAAGGAGAGTCAGCCTTAATAACATGGAGGGCATACAATTTATATATATATATATATATATATATATATATAATATTCCAATACCAACCAGTCCATTTTGAATGACTAATTCCTAGGGTGTCTATCTTTATGCATCCCATGTCATTCATGATGCCTTCCAGCTTTCCTAGATCTATATTTCCTACAATCCACCTTTTTAATTGAAGGATGTTTGCAGCTGTTTCTTCCCACTGCAAATTTTAAGCCATACAGGCTATCTGGCAATGTTCTTCTTCAATTAATGAGATTTTCATTAGCTTATCACTTGGACATAATCAGTTTATTTATTCCTTTTTTCTTATATGTTCTTGGTCTGGAAACTCCACTGAAACCTGACCACCAAGAGTGACCCTGTGGATATTTGATATAATAGAGGCATAGCTTTCAGCTTGGTAGTAACTAACAAGCTGTAGATGAGCATTAGATATGAATACACAGATCTATAGTATGACTTTATAAGTGATCCTATATTCACATTTATAAATTAAAGGCATGCTTTTCTGTAAGTTAGGGACAAGATGACGTTTTCTGAACTATGCGTCTGAATAGACACATTAGCAGTGGGTTTATTTTTTGTAGCATTGTTTGATTTCTGTGAACTAATTTAATTTACCAATGTTACCAGGGATCTGGTAAAATTAAGAAAACTATTAAATTATTTATTTCAATGTGCAAAAACCAAACTATTTGTAGGGGGCAGGTACAACAAAATGTCAGGAATGCTTGGAGAAATAATAGAAGGGGAAACAATGGAGATTCAGAAAATCTATGACAAAAATATGTGATGATTTATGTTGCAATATTTGGAAAAATGTCTATGTAATAAAAATCAGAACTTTACTTATCAGAATAGTAAGTGATCTGATTTATGTCACACTCAAAAAAGGTTCAGAGTGAGTGTTGATAGTCACAGTTGGTGACTAAAGAAAATTTCATGAAAGACCAGATCAGATGGTTCATATATTTAAACATGGATACTGCTTGAGAGATAAAGTCTATTTTTTGAAATGAAATATACACACTTTATTCCTTCATGTTTGTGGGGGAAAAAGATTAAGCATATTCAATGTTCACCATATTTTATTACTTTAGTCTACAGTTTTAACAGGACGGGGAGAAGAGCAACATTTCCCTATTCTAGCTAATATCACATCAATGTCAGTGACTTTTAAAGCATTTAATTTATAATTTTCTTACCACATCAGAGCTGATATTGATTTTCAATATACATGACATATCTTTAGTACTCCATGTGAGGGGAAAGTGGAACAGTCTCTACAAACCTGAATTTAAACACTGCCTTACAACTAAATTTACAGACATGAGTGAAGATAATTGATTGCATGAGGCAATGAGAATAAATGTAAACACTAAATTATGTATTTTTCACTTGTATGCCATGGAATCTGAACTATCTGGCTTTTATGAACTGTTGATTCTACTTACAGGAAATATATTTTTATAATAACTCTGCCTTCATGGTGAAATTAGGCTTAAGAGACTTGATTTAAATATGCACTTATTTTGACACTGCATAAGAAGATAAGCTTTCTGTACCCTGAGTTAAATATTCTGAATATAAATGATATAGACTGCTATATTTATCAGTGACATGGAAATATAGAAACATTGAGCAGTTTGAGAATATTTCAAACCATGAAACATTTGTACGTTATCTTCAAGTAATGGTTAACTTGGCAGATTCCCAGTGATACATTGAAGTTTTAACTAGGGATAATAAATTAATGATGAATAAATTAATGGTGGTTAAGAAAAACACACAACAAAAATGACAGAAAGGAAAAGAGGAGGTTATTATATTATTTATAGGAATCTTTGATCTAACTCTTCTAACATGTATAGTTAGAGATATAGTGCTGAAGGGGTGACAAGATACTGTTTAATATGTACATTTGAATAGGTATTACTGGAATGACAAAATATATGTATTTCAGCCTGCATCATAGAAACAGACTAAATGATCATAATTCATTTGGTTATGCTGGATATTTTGAATTACAAAATATATTTTTCCAATGACATAATTATAATGTAAATTAATAATTTTCTAAATTAAGTGACAATATGCTATATATTTACTATATCACTTATATAGTATAGTAAAGATTATGTAAAATCTGATTAAACTTTATACAATTAAACTTTTTGATAGTGTTTTCAAGGTCTAGCCTGATATTTGAGAATCATATTTCTTCTATTTCTTCTCTCATTTGAGAGTACTATATGGAATTCAGACTTATAGCATCCTGTTCCCACTGAGTTATTTACATGTTCATAAAATTAAATTGACTTTCAACCAGAAGTGACCATGAATCAATCAAACTATAGTTCTTACTCAGATGATGGGAATTTTTCTGTGGGCATCATTATTCTACAAAATCCAAAGTCTACAGATGAGGAAACAAAGTTTAGGGAGTTAAATGATGACCACAATCAGATATAACTTAAAGAAGTAGGTCCAGCATAGAGACCATCTACATAATCTGTGTAGGCTAGAGGAAAATGTCAAACTGACAGGCAAGCCATGGACATTGGATAAGGCAGATCAAAGAAAAATTGCTATGTTTGAACTATGGTGTTAGTGAAAAATTTGGAAAGTACCATGGACCTCCTGAGCCCAGCCCCACCCCAACCAAAAAAGAGGAAAAAAAACCCTCTACATCCCCAGGTGCAACCCTGAAACATTCTATAGGCAAAACACTGAACTCAAAGGAGGTGCAAAGAAGACAGAGACTCACTCTGCCAATAAGAACTAAGCCAACTGTCCCAAACTTCAAGAGGTAGCAAGTGAGCAAGAACCGAAGGTACTAAAGGATGAGGCTCATGTTCTACTGAGAGCAACATTCCAGTGATTGGTGTGATGCCAATGACAATATTCAATGAGCTGATGGAGCAGTAGAAGCATTCACTAATCAGTGGGAGGAAAGATGAAATCCCAAGCTACTTGACCAACTGACTGAAAGAACTTCCTATCAGTACTCACTCAAAGAAAGGCAACCTCATAGAGTGCTCACATTACAGGACAATGTCACTGAAATCATACGCGAGTAAAACCATTTTAGAGGCTGCTTCTGCAAAGGTTGCAGCAGTGCATTGACCGGAAGCAACCTTGAGTTCAGATTTGGGTTCAGAAGAGAACTTTGAACAGGGGACATCTTTGCTGATGCCAACTGGATCTTGGCTAAACAGATATCACAAACAGGTTTACTTATTTTTTATTGACTATACCAAGGTATTTAATTGTGTGGATGATAACAGACAGTGGTTTTTCCAGAATGCTTTATCGTGCACATGAGGAACTTGCCCAGGGATGAGTCTGATGTATAAAGAGGATAAGGGAATACAGTACAGTTTAAAGTCAGCAAAGGTATACTTACTGGCTGTACACTCTCACCATAATATTCAATCTGGATGTTGAGCAAACCATCAGAAAAGCTGGGTTTTATGAAGAAAAATGTGGTACCAGGATTGAAGGAAGGTATATTGGCAACTTGAAATATACAGAGGAAACAAGCTTGTCTTCTGAAAGTTATAAAGACTGGAAGCAATAGTAAATGAAGATCAAGGCTTGAAACCTTCAGTCATATGATTTGTGACTCAATGTAAAGTGACACAAATTCTCACCAAAGACAAAAATTCTTACAATTGGATCCATAGCCAACATCACGATAAATTGCCAAGAATTTTGTTTTACATGTATCCACAACCAATGTTTATGAAGACAGTACTCAAAAGATCAAAGTGCACATTTCATTGAGTAAATCAGCTGCAAATGACCTCTATAGGGTGTTGAAAAAGGATTATAACTTTTAGGACTAAGGTGCACTTGTGACCTAACCCATGGTATTTTCAAGGGCTTCATATGCATGTGACAGTTGAACATTGAATAGGGACGACCAGGGAATCGCCCATGTGTTTAAATTGTAATGCTGGTGAAGAATTTTGAAAGCATCATGGATTATCAAAAGGACAAAGAAATGTGTCTTGAAGGAAATATGGCCAGAGAGCTCCTTAGAGACAAAGACAGTAAGAATTGGTTTTACCTACTTGGGACATGCTGTCAGGAGAGATCAATCCTGGTGGAGGGTACGTTAGTCTGGTTTGACTAGAAAAACAAGTCCATAGACATTCATATAGGAATAGGAAAGAGCTTTATATACAAGAGAAATAGAATATTGGGAAAACCACTCATCCCAATATAGATCAAGCCGTTGTGTCCAATTTAGCCCATATGTCCAATACCAATATATAAAATCCTCCTCAGGTTCACAAAGCACATGCAATGACATTGAGGGCTGGAAGATCGCAAGCCAGTGGGAAATTTCATGTATCCTGTGGCATGGTAAGTATCTCAGAGCTGGTAGAGGTTTCCCCATGGATTTTCTAGCTCCTGGTCTGTCTCCCTCAGTCTCTCTCCACTTGTCTTCTCCACAGGATCTCTTGCAGGAAGTGAGAAGAGAGAAAGAGTGTCTCCTGCCTCTAAGGAGGAATAGCTGAGTTGCCAGAATCCTCAGGAGAAAGCCATGTCCACCAGAGGCCTCTTTGGCAATGTCCTGATTGAAAGCCTAAACTCCACTCCTACACTCTAAATCCTCAAATTGACACCAGAGTATGTAACTACCCCAGAAGGCATTATGCTTGGTACAGTAAAGATGCAGTAAAAATGATGCTGACTCTGTAGGAGAGTGATGGAGTCAGTAGTTGCAGCAGTGGGGTCAACCATAGGAACAATTGTGAAGAAGTATCAGGACTAGACAGTGTTTCCTTCTGTTGTGCTTAGAGTTCTTACGGATTAGATCCAACTTGATGGTACCTAGCATAACCACAGGAGAAAATAAGAGGAGACTTGTATTCCTGTAAAGAGTTACAACCTTAGGGATTCAAAGGGATGATTATATTCTATACTGTCAGGTCACTGTGAATGGACTTGATGGCACTGAGTTTAGGGGGGAGAAATCAAGATGCAGATCATTTTACTCAAAAAGAAGAATTTCCATCCTCCTTTTCTCCTATAGTTTCATTCTCCAATTGTCATACTGCTTTTTCCTATGCTTGCTTTTGTTTTTTAAATGTATGTGTTAACATCATGACCCCTTAGATATGGGTATACTCCTTAGGGTGAATGTTGATGCTGAAAAATGTAGAGTCCTGCACAACCTGCTCATGGAGATACAGGGAAGAGGTAAGCAAGGCCACGTAGAAGGCAACCTAGCTTTGAGCAGCACATAGATACCCATCAGCACATATATTGTCCTATCAGAATTTGCAAATAAACACAGACTCAAGACAATAAAATTAGTTAATCATTTCTATTTGTTCATTGCAAAATATCAAATTCCAAGTTTGAAATTCTTTTCTGAACCTGAGATCATGTGTGACAGTCATGTAATTGAACTTTGTCCTATCAATGGTCACTGTGTTAGGCAGGGTTCTCTAGAGAAACAAAACCAGGACTTTTATGATTTTCTATATAGACGCATGATAGATGATAGATAGTGAGAGGTTGAGACGGAGTCGCCGAGAGGACATAGAGCTTAGTTAGGAATGAAAAGCAAATATATAGGATTTATTGGAGGTAGGGAAGGACTTTGGGAAGAGGAAAGGACAGCTGAGAAAGGGACAAGAGCATTTTGAGCTTCTGGGTGATTCTGAGACCCGAGAGTTAGGCCAGGGAAGCTGCGCCTGACAGTAAGTTAGTGAGACATATAGAGGGCTTGAGCCAAAGACCTATGTACCGATAAGGAGAATGAGGCTTTCTGATGTCGCAGTTGCATGGTCTGTGCGTCAGGATATGGCATGTGAGTACATCTTGTCTTCCACAGATCTGTATTCTGGTATATTGAGGGAAGAGGCAGTACAGACCCAGTCCTGAGAGAGAAGCTCTGTGGAGAGGTTGTCCCCTTCGGGGAGATAAGTTTAGTGAAGTGTTGGAGGAAGAGTTTACAAAGTTCAGCAGGTTATTTATCTCCTTCTTAGTGAGGTTGACACAAAAAGGGTGCAAGGGGCTGCCCAGTCCAGAGGGCTGCCTCATTCAACCCCAGCCCATACGTCCCCCACTCTTAATGATAGTATAATTGAATGTTATATTCTATGCTTAACTACTTACTGCTGATGCAGGGTGAAGTGGGGAGGAATAAAAGTTGGAGATTTGGAGGCCTGGGTCGAACTATAGGAGTGAAGCAAGAGCTGGTTCAGGGTTCAATTGGAGATGACTTTCAGCCGTTCCTGCAAAAACTTAAACATACAGGGAGCTAGAAGTAACAGTACACAGATTATTATCAATCACCCGACTAAGGGCATAATCCAAGACATGACAGAATTTTGAAATCACGAGGAGGGGCTGGTGGTGCCCCACTGATATTTTCTGATATCCTCAGCCATATTTCAGTGGGCTTTAACATTTTGTAACTATATCTGATTCATTCATATACTAGCATTCCTCATTCAAAAACATACATGTTCCTCCCTTTATTTGCTGTTAGCAAGTCAAGGGCTTGGTGATTTTGCAAAGTGTCTTGTACTAGGGATGTTAGCTGTTTTTGGAGGGAGACAAGTGAGTTAGTAGTGGAACTCATCATGAACTGCACCTTGTCATAAGTTTGAGTTTGAACAACAGTTTGTCCTATTGCTTCCCCAGACAAGCCAGGGAGAGGGACTTTGCCCTTCCAGGGATAATAAGCTCTGAGAAGGGACCTGAGTAGGCTGTGGGTTGAAGTGTTTGGAGTTGGGGAAGTTATGGAGGAGCCTGAGCTGGCCCCTTGACTGCAGGAGACACAGGCAGAGGAGGGCGGTGGGGAAAGCAGGTGCCAACCTTTGGGAGTCAAGGAGGTAGTGGAGGGAGGCAATGGGTGAGAGGTACCCAGATTATGACAGAGGCTGAGAAGGGGGTGGGTATGTTTCTGTGTTTGGGGGGTTGGAGATGATCATCTTGTTAGCAAGAAAGAATATAGTGGCTACACAGTAGAAGAGAGGGCTCAGTTCAACTCACTTTCATGGAACAGTTAATATACTGAAATTCCTTCAAATCATTTGTGTTGCAGATTCAAAGATAGTGGGTGTCTGCCCTCAGCCAAGACATGCAGAGTCAGCCCATAGTAGGGTGGGGCAACAAGATTCAGGAGGGCACAATAGGGTGGGAGAATAGCACAGCAGGTCCCAATGGGGTCTTGAAGCCTAGAGATGCAGGCACAGCATCATGATCCACCAGTAGCATAGAAAGTATATCTTGAAGGAACGTCCAGTTCTAGGAATGCATGACAAGGTGACATGATCTTTGGGTAGTGTAGCACATTGTTGGGGCAAACAAGTAGCTCAAGCAGTAGCACACTGGCCATATCACCAGCAAAAAAGAGGGAAAGGAAGCTGACACCTTGATTGGACACCTTCCAATCAAGCTACAACCTGATTACACTCTACCCATGTGGTCCTATGGAGGCCTAGTTGGCACAATAAACTCAACAATCACAGTCACTAAGATAAGCTGTTTTCTTTCCAAAATGCAAGTTTATATTCAACAGCTTTTCTTTGCTGAATTTTATTGTAGAATTCTTTTCTTAATATTTATAAGGAGAGAGCCTGAGTATGAAGATCCTAAGGACCCTTAGCACAAGGATCAAAGACTTATATCATGAATTTATATCAAAGTCATGTCTCATACCAAATACACGTGCTTTATCCCCTGGCCATCAACAAAAGTGGACATTATTTCTCATCAGGAACAGATTATACATTTTCAAATGAGTGGCTTTTTTCAATTAATTATTGGAAGTTTCAGAATTAGAAATCAGTTGGCCAGATTCATGTTTGATGTTTTCCGCCTTTTACCATACATTCCATACTATGACTTTGAATGTTGTTTGTCCTGGTGCATTACTATGTATTAGATTCATTGGTGACCCTTTCCATGTTGTAGCATTTTTTATATTTGTAGACAAGATGAATCTAGGCAAAGAATGGGAGAAATATTAGGAAAAAGAAACAATACTCACATCAACACAGATAACTGCATAAGTTAATATAATTTGTCAAAAATTGTTCAAATGTACCAATTGTATATATTTTAATCAAAATATACATTCTCATAGAAAAAATTAAGTATGAACAAAGAAAAATTAAATGTCTAACAATGGAATCAGATATTTACATTTTTCTGAGGAATTTTCAGCATTTTAAAATATCAAGTATCTCAATAGGTTTCAATTTACTTTTTGATAGTTTCTCAACTACCTAAGCAGTTTGTGCTCATTTTTGTTTTTTATTGTGAGAGTGACAGGCATTTTGATGGCACCAGCTTGATCTAGAATGATAGTTATAGCTTTTCTCCAGTCTCTCAAAAGCACTCTAAATCTTTGTAAGGAAAGGAAGATAGCTAAGATTGATTGCATTTTAAAATTTGCTGAGATAGAAACTTCTCAATATTTTATTGATTGGCTATACCAACAGGCTCAAACATAGCAGCCATAACGAGGGTGCACACATGTAACAAATATCACAAAAGCTACAACATGTATTGTGCACTCCCGGAACTAATCTATTATGATGCACAAAGTGAATGTATTATTCCTAGTAGGTAGATAACTATCCAGATCTTTCTGTTGTGTCAACTTTATTATTTTGCATCTGTTTATATTATCAAAGTTTTATTTTTTTTCTGAAGTTATCATTTAAAGAGCTTCCATGAGATAGATTGACACAGGGTCTCCAACCACAGCTCGAGCAGTTGTAAGAATAATTCAGGTCAGGGGAGAGTTGTGTTCCATTGTATCTAGACCTGTGACGAGCCTGAACTGACTCAATGGTAACAGCAATGAACATCATATGCTCAGGTATAAATGAAGGAAGCGCAGCATTTATTTTGGAATTAATTTAAAGGCAAGATCTATCTATAAATGATTTCTGCTGCTTGTGTTTTATAACGTGACTATGGTTCTTTTTGCTGTTATTGTTGTTGTTATGTGCCAGCAGTTTAACTCCAACCCACAGTGATCTTATGCACAATTGAATGAAGCGTTGCCTGGTCCTTCAGAATCCTCACAATTGTTTCCATGCCTGAGCCCATGCACACAGCCGCTCTGCCAATCCATCTTGTGGAGGGTATTTGTCATCTTTGTCACCACCCAATCATAATATTTGCCTACAGAGACTGGCCTTTCCTGATAATATGTCCAAAGTATGCAAGACAAAGTCTTACCATCCTTGCTTCTAAGGAACGCTCTGGCCTTACTTCTTCCAATCCAGATCTGTTTGTTCTTTTAACAGTCCCTGGTACTGTCTATACTCTTTTCTAGCACCCAAATTCACATGTTCAATGTTGATATGTACACGATGCAATGGAGAATACTATGGGATGGGTCAGGGACACCTGAAAGTGAATATAGAGGTGGCACCATTTTCTTTCATTTTCAGTCTTTTAAATTGCTCAAATGGTTTACTATGGCTACATAAGAAAGAAGACTCCGCTGTAAAAATTTGATTGCCATTGATCTGACTTCAAATAGGCTCATCTACAAAGTGCACATATGACATTTTTTTTGTATAATAAAATGGATCTGAATTTTCCAAAAGTAATCAGTGGACAATAGCTTCCATGCCTTCTGTGCCCACTGCATTCTCATGCTCTGCCAGGTGTGCTCTGCTGAACCCAGTTCAGTTCATCTTCAATGGGGCTTCTGTGACAGGAAGGGGAGTGTGGATCAAGTATGGGGATATCCTCTCCTCTAATCAGAGTCTAAAATCTGTATGTACTGGAAGCAACTATTTGAACAGGAACAAGGTCAATTTTTTAAAAAATAACAAACATCCTAAAAATGTAGAACAGTCAAAATCCTTACATAGAAAAGACATTTACTGAAGGGAAGCATATGCAAGGATATAAATCTCTTACAATAAGCTATGAATTTACATTGTCAACCATAACACTTAAATATTTGTCTCATAAATTTCTCCTGCTGATAATACACCAAAATTCAGATCTTGTCTACCTCACAAGGATCTCTTGAGGCATTAATTCTTATTGTCTACAGGATAAATGCAAGCTTTAATACTTACTGAATAGAGATGCCTTTCAAATTTTAATTGAAAGAAAGACGGCAAGAAAAGAAATCAAAATTACCTGGAATCCCCAATTAAAGAAAAATGTACATTGCAAAATAAAGTTTTTATCAGAGACATTGAGGAAAGTAGCAGTGGATTAAGTTTCCAAAGTTATATCTTGAGGAAAAACTGCCTCTGAAATGCTTTATAAGGTACCTTTCTCTCCTTGCTTCCATTATTTCCTCGCTTATTCCTAATACTGATATGGCAGAGTCCCTTCTTGGTTTCCCAAAATGCGCAGTACATGAAAACACTCAACATAGCTTTGAACTGAATAACAACAAGAAGGAGATTCAGCTGTGGATTCAGCTATTGAGCGATTCTCAGATTCTATTGGGAGCCCTGGCTATATAGTGTGTACGAGCCACAAGGTCAGCTGTTCGAACACACCAGAGGCTCTCAGCTCCAATAAAGTGTTACAGTCTAGGAAACCCACAGGGACACTTGAATCTTCCCCTGTAGGGTGGCCAGAATCTGAATTGGCTCCATGGCCCTGAGTTTGAGTTTACTTTATCAGTTCCTGAAAGCCAGAGCTTTAAGAAGTACAAAGGTTTACAACTGCTTTCCTAGGGACTGACGGGTCAATGGGCTGGGATTGGGCATCCATAGACTAAAAAGGTCCTATCTTAATGTAAATGATGCACAAATACATTAGCAATAAAGTCCACGGTTGTCTTAACCTCTTTTTAAATTAAAGTATGATAGGGTACATGCAGAGATGTGATCAATTCCTACTACAGTGCTTGATCTGTGATTCCTCTCTAAATCTTAGGGGGAAGATGTTTCAGGGTTTACATTTCCCTTAAAACACCCCCACCCCTTCTTATAAAAATCCTGCTTGGTGCTCACAAAACAAACATAATTTCTTTTTAAAAAAAGAATGTAATATTTCCAGATATGCTTTTCAGACAGCAAAATCTTGACTACTAATTCCTAAATTGTCTGGTCCTCTCAGTCTGAACCTCTATTCACAGATTCGTGTGTGTGTGTGTGTGTGTGTGTTTGGTTATGAATATCTAACTCAGGTAAAACTGCTAATATTTTAATTCACAGTTCATTTACTTAATATGGGAGAATCATCTCTTGATTTTTGAGAAGATCACATGCAAAAGTCTAGGAGACTCTTGTTATTCCTTTGAAGTCTTTGGTTTTGATAGAATTGGTTTGCAGGCTCCACATTTTACCAACATTCTGAAGATTAAATTCTATCAGGAAGTTCCTCAGAAGAAAGATGTGGCCATTTATTTCTAAGATATTAGCCAGGGAAAACGAGACAGAGTCTGAAACACATAATGTTCTCATGATTCATAAGGAACTTGACAGAGTGGATTTTATTACTTATTTAATGTGGAAAGATCTATATGAAATTATTAACCCATATTTGTAGAAGTCATTTGTTTATTCTATTTTTGTGCACACAATAATTTTTTTTTTACTAAATGTGACTTGAGTAAATATGCACATGATAAGAAACATCTTTTTCTTAATTAAGAAAATGTATTTTCATTTTGAAATAGCAAAAATGTATCCACAAGAGGAAACACCACACCTATAAACATTTAGAAAATGATTTCACATATCTGTTCATATTATGTAATAAAAGCAGTGCTGTTTTCTATGGATACATCAGATTTAACTTCAATTCATTTCAATCCCTGGCCACCCAGTGAAAACCGTCTTCCTTGTATTCTCTTAACATTCACTATAAAAATAGTTACATATATTTTTGTATATTGTTATTTCAGTTTTCCAGATATATCACACAAGTAAAAGCAATTATATTTAAACTTAATAGTGACATGAAAGCAATGACATTGTCTTTACTGTATGTGATTATGTAGATGTTCTCATGTTTCACTAAGTCATTCATTCCCCATGCATTCATTGTGTGACCACTCTGTGTCACATATTGAAAGCATCGCTATAAGTAATATAAACAATAAATATTTCTTGTAATACAATATTTGAAATAAAGTATTTCCAAACCCTGAAATAAGGAAGGGTTGTCACTTAACAATATATTACATTACATATTGTGTCAAAATATAAATTTGCATAATATTTGGGGAAAAGTAATCAGTAAAATACTGTGTTTTATATAAGGGGGCTATACATGAGTTACTCCGATATTTAAAACTTTGAATAGATTTTTGTTATACTGTCACTGGTAATAAAGAACAAACTGTTTAACATTATTTTCTTGTTATTGAGTATAAATAAGAACATCCTCCCAGTGAAAATTTGTTACTAAAAAACAAATAAAAACTATGTTACTGGATACTTTTACAAACATAGTATAAGGAATATGCTTTATATATAAAAGTTTTGGGGAGAGTGGGTAACCATCGTTTCTCAAGGTCATGGTACTCTTTCAATATGGTAGCTACCTTTGCAATATCTTATAACTTTAAAAACTGCACAATCAAAATTTTACCAGGTCACAGTTCTGTCATCCAAAGTCAATGACTGTTGTCTAAAGATTTGCAACTACAGCAGAGAGAATAGAATTTTTTATAAATGCCTAACAGTTCCCATTCCAACACCTGACATATGAAAGGATTAATGCTGTGCCATTTAAAGAAAAAATGTTTTATCTTGCATTAACTTTCTTAATGATTAGTGGAGCTTTAATCAAGTAGGATAGAAACACTAGCTAGTCAAACTACTGAATACTGAAAAGGTCACAGCATCGCAGCATATTCACAAAATTTACGGTCTCCTATCACTTACTCTAACAGTGTCTGCATTCCTCTCTCCAAGACAAAATAGGAGCTATTTAACAAAAAAGGTCATTTGCCATCCTCACACTTGCTGAGTTTGGGCCATTCTTTTCACCGTGGAGTATTAGTCCTTCTCACTGAATTTCTTCTTGTCTGTTGATCCTCTATCCTGTGAAGCATGATGCCTCCCCCATGAACTGCTTCTTTGGAGAACATATCTGTATTAATCTTGGCTGCCTAGTGATACAAAACCACAGCACTCATACTTAGATTAGAAAGAATTTTACTTCAAGAAAGTGTCCCAGTCCAGCTCACCTAAAGTCCCTGTAGCCTATACTAGTCAGAGACACTTAGACTTATGCAGCTGTTAATTCATGAATCAGGAAGGTGAAGTGCATAGCTGGAATATAAAACTGGTGGGTGTAGAATCATGTGAATCAAAGGTCAGCTGTAGTAGGGCAAGACACTTAGCAATGACATGCAATGGAAGACCACCTGCACAGCTGTTGGATGGAGTCGGATGCAGAATCCCAGCAAGCAGTAAAGCAATAGGGTTCAAAGAGAAGTTCCAAGTATCACTCTTATAAAATGACTACGCCCCCGAAACTGCCACCATCTAGCTGTGATCTGATTGAGAGATTTGCCTCTCCCTTTACCTCCACACTGGTAACATGACGTTGAAATAAAATCTAAGGACCATAATATCTAATGTACTCTGGCTGACACTTAGATTTTAGGTCAACTGGAGAACTAAAGCAGGCCTGACCCAAGCCATGTGTTTGCAATCACCTCATCTGCATTGCGTGTGAAAGTTGGATATTGAGTAAAGAAGATATAAGAAGAACTGCATTTTGTTCTTCGTTATATTGATTTGCAATCTATCTTAAAGACTGCGATCCTTGATCTTCATCATCAAGTGGCTAAAGTCCTTCATATCAGCAGAGTAACCCACAATCCATTGACCAAATTGACCAAATTGACCAAAGAGCTTTGCAGTAATGCTGCTTTGATCATTTAGTCCATTCCTAGGACATTATTATCAAAATTATTCAAATCAATGTCACTATTTTGAATAGACAGTAAAATGGGTCATACAAAACAATGTAATCAATTTTATAGATCTGATTATAACATATAAACTAGTTATAAAACACAATTTACTTGAATGCAGCCAAAGTAAAAATAATTTGAATGTAGTTATGAATGCTAGATAGAGAAGCACAAAAAGAAATAAATTGAATTTAAACATTTTCCATATTAGATATCAGATTTGAAAGAGAGCTTTCACTTTTCCTTCTGAGGCAAAATATTTTAAAATGTCTTGACTACATGCTATAAAATAAGGAGGACAAAATAAGAAGTTACTCATTTGCATTGCAAAATAAAACAACAGAGTCCAAATTAGTATTCAATATAATGGACATTGTTACTATGACTTCACCTCTTGTCCTCTCATTATTTATTCCTTTCCAAACACATTAATCACTTAAAAAACAACTCATCTGATTTATTAAAGGTCTTTGAACATCTTATTCCTTTTGCTTGTAACATATGGTTATCCACATATCTATCTACTATTCTTCAAATCTTCTCTAATGCTATGTCTCACCATTCCCAGCACTCTCCAGACTCCAACCTAGTATTTGTTCATTTATTTTCTTCAAAGCATTTACTCATCATTGTGCACTTTGCTGTTATCCATTCCCGTCTTAATAGTAAAATATAAGCTCCCTCACAAGGAATGCTTATTGTATAAAACTCAACTTATTATATTAAAAATACAAATAGCATTTTTTCAAATATAATAAGCTTTAAAAAGAAAACAGTGTGAGGCACAAAATGCCTACATTAGTTAAAGCCTTCTACTGCTACCCCAAAAGTCAGTAGTTCAAACCCTCTAGCCTTTCTTTGGGGAAAAATGTGTGGCAGTCTACTTACATAAATATTACACATTTAAAAACATCATTTGGTAGCTTTACTCATCCAATAGGTTTACTACAAATCATATTGAAATAAATGTCATAAGATCACAATCACAGTTTCAAAACATTTTCTTTATTCTTGTACTCTATCTTATCAATTCCCATTACCCACCATCCCCCAGGGACTTGTAATCTAGCTATTGTCTTTATGGTTTCACACATCCTGTGTTTCGTATACCAAAATCACAGAAAAAATGCATAACAGAGAGTCAAGAATGCTACCAACAATAAGAAAATACAACAGAGATAAAACCTAATTTAGAAAAAAATAGAAAATAGAAAATTTAAAAATAAGATCCAGCTCAATGTGTACCAAAAAGGAAGTCAAATGAACAAATTTTCACCTTTTAAGTCACATTGTTCATTTTAATGAACTATTCTTATCTCTGCAATACTCTCTGTCTGAAAACCATATTATTCGCATCCCTCCATTATGGTCACAGGGAAGTTACTGGATACTTATTCCATATGTAGATATTGCAAATGTATTTTGGACTTCCATCATCATCCATTGCTTTCTGCAAGTTAGAATTTCACAATTTAAGCTCTGATGCTATTCCCTCTTTCATATTTGAACTATCCTATTAACATTCCTTGTATCACACATAAGAGTGCTACTTCTATGGTGGCTTAGTTGATGTTTTACTTAGATAGCCGTGTGTATCAAAACAAGCCCTTAAGACTCCAGATGCAATTTTTCAAATAGACTTCGTATGATATCTGTACTACAACAAGAATAGGTAACTGAGACAGTATACAATATTTTGAAATTCCGTCTGCTTTATTTTCTATTATACCTTACTTACAAGCAGATATGACATATAAAGGAATTTCAATAACTATGCACTATATAAATAACCTTTTTAAAATTAGACCATTCTGGGCTAAAATCCCTAAGGTTCAAATACCTAACTGAGATATACTTTTATTTGATTTTCAGTTATAATGGCTTAAATTTAAATTTTCTAAAAAGAGTAAGGGAATTGGTATTAGGAGAAAATAAAAGTCCACTAAAGAGGACTGCATCAGGGGGTATGAATCTGTATGAATCTTAAATATCCATTACAATGAGTGGATTTAAGAAACCTCTAGAATCAATGCGTGTTAGATTGGGTAGACTAAGGGAGAGGTTAACATACAAGA
>PVJH01004119.1:95886-130488 GCA_004026705.1 Nesogale talazaci | reverse complement strand
TTTTTTTTTGTGGACATCACTGCTCTCCGGTGGTGGGAGTAGGAGGCCCAGCCCCACTGCTGGTATTGAACCTCCGTCCCAGTGGGCCGCAGTCCCGCGCACAACCACTATGCCACCAGGGCTCAGCCCATCTTCACTGTTTTTTGATGATGTGCTCAGAGCCTTTCCTTGATCTGCATGGAGTGGTTTTAGTCTTAACCCAGTCCCTCCTGGCTCTGAATCTTCCATTTACAACAACATACCTTTTTAAATTCTGCATGTTGGGGAAGCCTTACTCTATGTCTTACTTTCCTTCTTCCACCTCAGCTGACCTTGAATGCACTCATTCTCCTCCTGGTAAATGTCCTCCGAGCTCACCTCTGACCCACCGAGCTGCTCCCCAGAAAGGTCTGCCTCCTCCTTGTTCCCTTTCCTTCTCTTCCCCGATGGCTCCCCTCTCGGTCTGGCCCCAGACGACCTGGCTCTGGCTTCCTCGGAGCTGGCAGCCGCTCCCTTCAATCCCGGCCTTGGAACCTAAACAATCTGCTCTCCTTCAGTTGAAAGAGAGCCAGCAGCCAAAAGGACACACTGATAAAGGCTTTGGTGAAAGATGATCCTGAGCAGATAAGGCATTCTTTAATCAGCAGCACAGTAAATAAAACCCCACTTGGGAAATTTCACTGCGAACAGTTGGAGCAGTCTGGAGAGTTTTTAACCCTCATTAGCCGCAACTAAAAATGGACCCACTGGAATGTTTATACCCAGCTATGAAGCATTGAGTCGAACCTTCAGTACCTAATACAGACACGCCTACTATTTAAACCTCCCAAGTCCTCATGAGCAAAGGAGTCTATTCCCGTTCTACTGGGGTGCAGTCTCTGCTCCTCTTGTTTCTGACCATCTCTCCACCTCCCAACCATGGCCTTGACCCTACAGGACCAACCTCTGGTGCCAGTGGAACATTATCGTATTTTTAGGACCATAAGATGCTCCCGGTTTTTAGAGCAGAAAAACAAGAAAAAAAAATCCAAACCAAATAGTACCAGGATACTAAAATATTTATTGAAATAAAGCAAAATACAGCAATATTTAACAGTGTAAATTCAACAGTGGTGTTACAAACCATCATCACTTTCATTAACAAATGAGGGGAGTGTGTGCTGTGCCGATCACGGACCTTACTGACACTGAGACTCCAGGAGGCAGGACTTCCCCTGCACACACAGAAATCCACAGCATGCAGACAGCAGCAAACTGTAAGCAGGTGCATGGCATCATAAACAAATATGTTCTCGGGGACTGCGCCTTCAGACCATAAGATACACCCTCATTTTTCCCCCACTTTAGGAGGGAGTAAAGTGTGTCTTATTGTCCAACAAATAATATATATATTATATATTATAATATTATATATATATAGTCTCCAAAAGGGGTTTCTTAGTAGGGCTTGCCACATATCTTGATTGAGGGTCTTCAGTGCTGCTTCTCCCTGAAGGAGCATCCTTCTGCAAGCCTTGCTTTTCCTCCTGTAGACTGACAGAGGACAGCAGAGCAGCCAACACACAAAAGTACCGTTTGTGCCTGGCTGAAGACCATGGTGATTTTACAGCTGCCTGTGCACTTGACATCCAAAAGTAGGAGTTGGGGCTCTGCACCAGGCGCTTCTTTGTGTGTTTCTGCGTCTCCTCTTCGGCAGAGGGATGGAGGGGATCCTTTGCGAGAGGTATGATCACCGCAGAGGTTGTTGGCACCAGAAAGCTATCATTTCTATTTCTTTTTTTTTTTGGGGGGGGGGCATCACTGCCCTCTGGTGGCTGTAGGAGCTACCCAGCCTTGCTCCTGGAGAGCCGCTGCTGGATTTAAACTGCTAAGCCAGTGGGCCACAGTCCCGCACTCAACCATTATGCCACCGGGGCTCAGGCCTCATTTCTATTTCAAGCATGGTACAGAACAAAGAAACCAGCACTCTGGCATCATGTACACAGAGCAAACACCTCATACTAAAAGGCCGGTGGTTTCCCAGCCATCCAGTCTGCTTCTGTAATGATGACAGCCTTGGGAAACCTCAGGGCTAGTCCACTCTGCCCTGTAAGGTGGCTATGCATTGGAATTGGCTCAATGGCAATGAGTGGAAGAAAGGCCTGGCAGTCTGTCTCCATAAAGATTGCCAAAAAACAAACAAAATAGAAAATAAAACCCTATGGAGCATTTCTGTGTTGCAATAGGTGGGGTCACCACCAGTCGTGAACTACCTGGTGGCAATGTCTTTTGTTGCTTATCTTTGCTGGGGCAGGGAAGGTAATGGTGCCTGTGAAACACAATGCCTCTGGTCCGTGATAAAGGTTCTAGCTAGCTCGTCATTTCCTGTCAAGTCCTCAGGCATATCTTATGTAATCCTTCCCAGAGTTTTTATAGACCAATTTGCAAGCGAAGGAGCAGACATGGAGTTGCAATTGCTTGGCCAATCAATCTATGTAGTGCTCCTTGTACTGACGATACTTTACTACAATTTGGGATCACCTAAGGACTCATTTCCCTAAGTGAGAAAAAGGGATCAGAGAAACCAGCTAGTCCAAGAGTGTTAAACCCAACCTTATGGACTAAACATGACCCAACATACATCTTCACTGTTTTATGAATGATGTCTGCTGCCAAGGTTTGAGAAATGCAAACATTTTCCCCAACAATCTCCACTGCCAATTTTGTCTTAAAAACCATAGCACTGCTGAGCCCCGGTGGCATAGTGGTTGTGCGCGGGACTGGGGCCCACTGGGTTGGAGGTTCACATCCAGCAGCAAGGCTGGGCCTCCCACTCCCACCAGAGGGCAATGATGCCTAAAAAAACAAAACAAAACAAAAAACCCATAGCACTGAGAACTTTAGCCCCTTGGTCAATAGCTGGTGGATTGAGGACTCTAGGCCCTTGCTCACTAGCTGGTAGATGCTGAACTGCAGCTGTCCTCTTCAGAGGGACCAGAGCCCCTGGGTGCTGCAGTCCCCACTCAGCCCCTCTCTCACTTCTGTGATCTGGCAGGCCCCTGGTGACATTTAACTCTATGTTCCTATCCTCCTCTTTCGCATAAAAGTACCAAGACCCTGAGAGGTGACTGGGGTGACTTAGCTTCTCTGCTTTGGTTTTCTCATCTATATTGAAAAGATAAAACCAAAGCACCTACCAGCTGTTGTCAAGTTAATTCTGACTCATGGCAATTTCACTTGTTGCAGAGCAAGACTGTGTCACGGGGTTTTCTCAGTGCTGATCTTTATTCTTTTTCAAACTTACTAAATTTATTTCGTTAACCATTTTGGTTATATTAATTCACATAACACATAACTAAATGGTTTAAATATATTAAGGAGAGTTGTGCGTTCATCACCACAATTTTGAACCTTTTCTTCATTCTTGCATCCATTATTATGAGCTCCTCATCTTCCCCCAACCTCCTCTGTGATCCTTCTAAGAAACTATTAATTTAGATGCTATCTCAGTCGATTTACCTATTCTGTTTCATGTAAAGAAAATAATTAAAAACAAGAACAGAATAAGACATGGAAAACCTAACCCTCCCCCCAATGGAAGAAAGTAATAAAAACTAGAACAAATTAAAAATGGGTCAATGACCTGAGCCCCAGTGGCGTAGTGGTTGTGCACGGGACTGCGGCCCACTGGGACGGAGGGTCAATTCCAACAGTGGGGCTGGGCCTCCTACTCCCACCGCCAGAGAGCAGTGATGCCCCCCCCCAAAAAAAATGGGTCAATGACCCTCACAGAAGAGTCACAAGGAAGGGATGAGCCAGCTAGCATGCAGTATAGCACCAGTGAAACACAACATTCCTCTGGTTCCTTGAGGGTTCCTCCCCCGACACTGTCATGACCCTAGTTCTAGCTTACAAATCTGGCTAGACCAGAGTATGTACACTGACATAGATAAGAGCTCTTGACATACAGAATCCAGGACCGATAAAGCCCTCAGGAACAAGAATGAGAGTAGCGATACCATGAGGATGGGGGAAGGTGGAGGGAGAAGGGGATAAAAGGGGAAGCCAATCTCAATGATCGACATACAACACCTTCCCCCCTGGGAGACAAACAACAGAAACATGGATGAAGGGAAGCAGTGGACAGTGTAAAATATGAAAATAAAAATGATTTATAAATTATCAAGGGTTCCAGAGGGGAGAAGGGGAGGAAAAAGAGAAGTTGATACCAAGGGCTCAAGTAGAAAGAAAATGTTTTGGAAACGACAATGGCAACATACGTACAAATGTGCTTTGTTACAACTGATGTATGAATTGTTATAAGAGCTGTAAGAGGCCCCAATAAAATGATTTACTAAAAATTAAAAATAAATACATATAAATAAAAATAAGTCAAAAGGGAAAACAAATGGCAAAAAGTTAAATTTTAACCTGACTATATCTGAAGAAGAGGCTGCAGAAAAACACTCTCCATATCTTGAACTGAAAGAGCTCCAGAAAGGAATTCAAGCCTCAAGATGCAATATTGAAAGGTTCTGTGGGAAAAATACTGAATGATGCAGGAAGCATCAAGAGAAGATGGAAAGAATACAGAATCACTGTATCAAAAAGAACAAGAGGACGTTCCTCCATTTCAGGAGGTAGCCTATGTGCAGGAACCAATGATACTGAAGGAAGACACTCAAGGTGAACTGAAAGCATGGCCAAAAACAAGGCTCCTGGAATTGGTGGAATACCAACGGAAACATTTCAACAAGCTGATGATGCATTGAAAGAATTCATTCATCAATGCCAAGGAATTTCAAAGACAGCTACTTTGCCAACTGACGGGAAGAGATTCATATTGCACTCGTTCTAAAGAATGGTGACCCAAGAGAATGCTCAAATTATAGAGCATATCATTGACATGCAAGTCAAATGATTGCAAGAGTACATTGAAAGAGAACTACTGGACATTTGGGCTGGATTCAGAAGAGGAGGTAGGACAAGGTATATCATTGTTGTTGTCAGATGGATCTTGGCTGAAAGCAGAGAATATCAGAAAGATGTTTACTTGTGTTTTATTGACTGTGCAAAGGCATCATATTATGTAGATCATAACAAATTGTTGATAGTTTTGAGATGATGGGGATTCCAGAACACTTAATTGTGCTCATGTTAAATTTGTACCTAGATCAAGAGGCAGTTGTGCAAACAGAACAAGGGAATACTGTATGGCTTAAAATCAGGAGAGATATGTGTCTGAGTTGTGTTTTCTCACCATGTTTATTCAATCTGTATGCTGTATTCTGAGAAAATCACCCTAGAGGCAGGATTATAGGAAGAAAAATGTGGCATCAGGATGGGAGGAAGGCTTATTAACCACCTGTGATACTCAGATGACACAAACTTACTTGCTGAAAGTGAGGAGACTTGTTGCAGTCGTCAGTAGGGGTTACAACTCAATGTAAAAAAATTCCCCCAAACCAGAATCCTCACAACTGGATCAATACATAACATCATGTTCTCTCTCTCTGTCTTCCTCACTCGCTCTCTCGCTGTCCCCTACACCCCCCTCCACTACCATTGACTTGATTTTGACTCCTATCAATGCTATAGGACAGGATATACTTGCCCATGTGGGATTCCAAGACTAACCATTAACAGGAGTGGGCTGCCTCCTCTTCCTCCCATGGAGTACCTAGAGGTTATGAACTGCTTACTTTGTACTTAGCAGCCCAATGCACAACCACTGTGCTACCAGAAAACTTGGAAAAAAGTTTGAAGTTGTTGTGAATTTAATTTTGTTTGGATCCACAATCAGCACTCATGAAACTAGACATCAAGAGATCAAAAGACTCATTGCATTGGGTAACTCAGCTGCACTCCACCTCTATAAATTGCTGAAAAGGAAGGACGCTACTTGGAGGACTAAGGAATGCCTGAACCAACCCCTGGCATTTTCTTTCTTTTGAAAACAGTTTTATTGGCATATAATTCAACAGTTCAATCACATTACACAGAGTTGTGCAATCAGCACCACACTCAATATTAGAAGCCACAGTTTTTTCAATTGCTTCATACGCATGTGAAAGTTGGACATTGATTGAGAAAGACTGAAAAAGAATTGGTGCCTTTGAACTACGGTGCAGGCCAAGGCTATTGAAAGTATCATGGACCGCCAACAGATCAAAGAAATCTGTCTTCCAACCAGAACGCTCCTTGGAAGCAGCAACGGCAAGACCGGGTCTCATGCATTTTGGATGGGCTCTCAGGAGAAGCCAGTCCCTGGAGAAGGACAATGTGCTAAATAGAGAGGCAGAAAAAAAGAGGGAGACTCTTGACAAGATGGACTGACACAACGACTGCAACAATGGGCTCGAGTGATAGCATAATTGTGGAGCAAAGTGGGCAGTGCATTGTCTCGTTGTGCAAAGGGTCACTATGAGTTGACAGTGGCTCCATGGCACCTAGCAGCAAGAACGATTTGTAGGTGTGCAGGTACTGTCCTATCACAGATAGATCTCAAAATGTTCATTTTCACAATGAATGCAGCCACAGTCTTCTGGACTTTGTCACTGGGCACGGTAAACCATATCCCATCACTGGAACATCAGAGGGGCACTGGCTAGTCTCTGTTTGCCCTCAAATCTACTTTCTGCTCTCTCGGTGGCCTGGAGGTTGACACTCATGTTCTCACTCGGGTCCCCTCAGGGCTCAGAGTAATCACGGCTTCCAGATTCATCACCAACACTTGATGGCTTGCTTAATCTTACTTCTGTCAACAGTCGCTTCAAAAATGTTTTTCATTTAACTGCCCCCCACCAGTACCCTTTGAGAGCAATGTCTGTTTTCTGCTGACACAGGGTCCTGACTGTACACAGGGCCAAGTCTGACCATCGCTCTTCAGGGGACAGTAGAGAGGTGTGAACGCAGCACCATCTGCTCAGTGGCCTGGCATGATGAAACAGGTGCTCTCACTCTAAGGGAAGATGGTTCAAACCTAGAAGTGGTTCAATGATAGAATTCTTGCCTTCTGTATGGGGGACCTGGGTTCTCCTCCAGTCAATGCAGTTCAAGTGCAGAGACCATCCATCTCCCAGAGGAGGCCTGGGTGTTCAACTATGACGTAGAACAAGTTTCAGCAGAACTCTTCGACAAAGATGGATGATGAAGAAACACCTTTAAAAAGACTGGTCATTCTGCTACCTCTGAAAATCAGCCAGTGAAAACCCTGTGGATTAGAATGGTCCAACCCTAACAGGGAAGTGAGTGAGTGAAGGGACACATTGGACAGTGTACAATATGAAAAAGTAATAACAATTTGTAAATTATTAAGGGTTCACGGGAGAGGGAAAAGGAGGGGAAGGAAATATGGGGAGCTGGTACTGGGGCCTAAGTGGAGGGAGGATGTTTTGAGAGCGATGATGACGGCAAGTGTCCAAATGTGGCCTGCATATAATTGATGTATATATGGACTGTGATGGGAGTTGCATGAGCCCCCATTAAAATGATTTATATTTTTTAAAAAATAGAGGGGGAAAGAGGAGCTTATTCCAAGGGCTCAAGTAGGAAATATCTGGAAATGAATATGGTAACATGTGTACAAATATGCATGATACAAATGATGTATTGAATGTTACAAGAACTGCAAGAGCCCCCAATAAAATCATTAAAAAAAAAGGTCCAACCCAATTGAGGATGGAGTCCCTATGAGTCATCACTAACAATTTTCATAATTAGTTATGATACAGACCCTGTATTCTTCACTGAGTACCTAGGGTCTGCTCTCTGCCTCACCTAGAATATCAGAAGTAGAGCTAAGATTCTCATTGTTGCCATTGTTAATCAACATTGACATCTAGTGACCCTGTGAGACAGAACAGATGAGTTTCCCTACACTATAATGTGCTCTCGGGGAAAAACTTACTGTCATTGAGTCCCTTCCGACTCACAGTGACCCAGAGACCCCAAATTCAAATATAATGTAGAAAGGCACACTTATTGTCTAACTTGGCCACTGAAATAGAACTTGGAGAACAAACACAGCTGTCACAAATCCTGAAAGTGAGGAGAGCCTTCCCTGGGCCGGCGAGAGGAGTGGTGATAATTCACTCTCAAACACACTTTGTCTGAAGGCAAGGCCTTTCTCCTTGTTGGTCGCTGGTGAGCAAGAACATAATGGGGCTGGATCTCTGTGAAGACTTAATGGATTGAGGGCTCCCACTATAAACCAGAGCCTCAGAATTAAAGTTCTGAAAAAAAAAAAAAAAAAAACCTTTACAGGAGCGGATTGTCCAAAGAGGGGGCTGGGTGAAATGAAGAACACTGCACTGCTGAGGCACCGGCGTTCTTAAGCTAAGGGTACCCACTGTTTGCTGTATATGCTGACTCTATAGGACTGAGACCCATGGCATTTCCAAGACCACAATCTTTTAGGAAACAGGCTGCCTCAGCTTTCGCTTGTGAGGCAGCTGTTGGGTTTGAACCACTGACCTTTCCGTTAGCAGTTCAGCTCTTAACCACTTGCCACCAGGTAGCGAGACTGACATATGTAGTTCTCTTTCAGACATGTGGGTCTCTGGAGCTCCAGAAACAGCTCACTAACACTCTGGGTGACCCCAGGGATGAGCCGCTAGACTAGAGCCATGATTTTAGACTGTGTTCATCAGACCAGACCAGCGGGAAGCAGTGTGATTCCATTTTCTTGTTGGACACAGATGCAATTCTGTTCAATCTGCATCATCGTTTTCTTTCTAGATGCCCAGAGCCGCCAATGGCACCGTCCAGAGGCAGACAACTAGTTTCTCGCTGAAGGCTGTCACTGTAAGAGAAGGCAGAGATGAGACAACAGATGATCCTCTTCTGCTCCGGGCAAAATGCAGTTGTAATCCAAGAAAGTTTTAAATTTCTGCTCCCTCTAGCCAAGTGTCCTCAAAGCACCTTAGAACCCTGCCCTTGGTAGGAAGGGCCAGGTTTGGAGCCCGAGCCCTGCCAGTGGATCCGACAGGCATCAGCTGGGTCCCTTCGTGCTAGCTCCCCTGCCTTAGTCATCGTGTTTCTGGATCCCCTGCAGGCCCGCATTAAGAGCTCGGTCAGGAAAATACCTGTGATGAATCTGAAATTCCAGGTACTTTCCTCAGAGGTTAAGTGTGAAGCAACATGGACCATAGAACTCTGTAATGATAAAGCTATCTGAGTATTCCGTCGTGATTCCCATCCAATGGGCGTTTTCCTGTTGAAAGGAAGAGAGGGAGGGAGGGAAGAAGAGAGAGAGAGAATGAAATGGTATAGAAAAGAAAGAATCTGAGTTTAAATTCTACTTTTCACATTTACTGGCTGTATTACCTTATACAAGTTAACTAAGTTTTTTTTAAGCCTCAGCATAGTCCTTGTAAAATGGAAATAATCTCTGTTTCACAGGCTGTGACAGTGAGGATTTGTCATGTTTTAGTTATTTAACCCTGGTTTTATTTTTTCTTCAGCAACAATTTCAAACACTCAGAAAAAGACAAATATAAGACAAGTACAGAGAACAGATGTGTACCCTTGACCCAGATTCAGCCACTGCTCACCTGACTTCTTGTATTGCTTTGTTCGTCTGTTCTCTCTCTCTCTCTCTCTCTCTTTCTCTCTCTCTCTCTCTCTCTCTCTCTCTCTCTCTCTCTCTCTCTCTCTCTCTCATATGAACCAACTAAGAGCGGGGCTGCTCTGCTCCCTATTGTACACTTCTGTGTTTATTTCACAATAAGATGCCTCATCTCTCGTGCGACTTGTGCTTCAGACTCAGTCCCGTCAAGTCATTTCCAGCCCAGACACTGCCCAGTCCTCAGGCACCTCCCAGGTATTACTTAGGTTACTGAGCCACAGTGATGCCCTCCAACAAATTGATCCCCTGCCCTGTATCAGCATCTACTCCAGCATCCATAACCCAACCTCGTCCATGGACCTGAAGGCGTAACACAACGCCACTGTTCTCCCCTGTGGATCAGTCTAGGATTAGCGAGCACTGATCGTTGTCATCTCTCTTTCATTTCCTTTTAATCTGGGACATTCTCATAGCTTTCCTTTTCCTTTTATTATATCGACTTTCAAGACTTGCCGATATTTTTGTTTTATTCATCTTAAAGAAAAACCCACAAACCTTTATTTGGGGTTGGCCTGATGTTTCTTCCTGGTTAGATTCAGGTAATACTTTCTCAGCTAAAACACTGCCTAGACGATGTGGCTCCTCGGGATAGCACTTCTGTAGACACCTGATGCCTATCTCCCCAGCATTGGCAATGTTAACCTGATCATCTGGCCCAATGCCCAGTTTCTTCACTAGGTCACTATTTTTCTCCATGCAATAAACACCCAATCTGAAAGAAGACATTTCAGTACCATGCAAACGCCTGGTTCCTTATCAAAAATTCCCCTTAGATTTAGCATATATTGATACTTGCCTAAACTGATCTTGACTATGATCATTGCAAAAAAAAATCATGATTTTCTTGTCTAGCATCTACTCTCCAAAACTATGTAGTTCTAGGTAAGAAAAGAGGGATGGTGGTGGCGGCGATGGGAGGTGGTGGGAGGTTTTAAAAAATAAGAAAATAAAGAACCACAGATAAGGGGTGGGGTAAATGGGACGCTGTCACTGATACTGATAATGAGAGGGGCGGTGTGACAACATAGAATATGGCTTTCTCTGTATGTATTATATTCCGCAAGCAAAGGAGAAGAAACATACATACATAACTAAATTACTTTTTTAAGTTAAAATTTAAATTTAAAATAGAGAGAGGGTCACAACTTTGAAACCCTCCAGATGCCCTACCCATCAAATTGAAACGTTGGCCTGAGTGGCTTTAAAAAGAGGAAGAAACGGGGTTGGATTCTTTTTGATATGCAAACTGGTTTAAAACCAACATCAGAGATAGGGGCTGAGCCCCAGTGGTATAGTGGTTGTGCACGGGACTGCGGCCCACTGGGATGGAGGTTCAATTCCAACAGTGGGGCTAGGCCTCCTACTCCCACCGCCGGAGAGCAGTAATGCACCCCCACCCCCCACCCCCCACCCGTAAAAAAAATAACAACAGAAAACACTCCAAACTAGGAGGCTCTTCTTTCTTTCTTTTCTTTTTTCATGATTAAAAGGTTTATTCAGGAAGTGTGGTAGTTACATAATCTGGTGTCAATTTGAGACTATTAGAAGTGAAGGGGTGGAGTCTAGCCTGTCAATCAAGCCACTCATAGTTTGATGACCTCATTTGGGGCACCATGGAGATAAATCGCTCACTGAAGGCCAGACCCACCTGTCGCTGCTTTGTCTTCCTGCTGACAAGCCACATGGAGCTATGCTGATGGAGCCAGAGCCATGGGGTTGGAGGAGCTGTGTGAAGACCCACACCAGGGCTGAGATGCTTCCTCTGCCACTGGATCCACAAGACCTCCCACTCACTAGCCTGTGATTTTCCTGCATTCAGCATATTTGCATGGCTGTGTGAGTCTAAAGATAAATTTATGGACTGGAATAGGGCATATGGGCTAATATCAGACGTATGAACTCAAACTGGACTGGGTTGGGATTTTTTCTTCATGTCTGGTTATTCTTTTATATAAAGTTCTCTCTTACACATATGAGTCTCTCTGGATTTGTTTCTCTAGTTTACCCAGACTCATACAGGAAGTTAACACAAATTGTAATGCCAGTGAGAAATGCTCAGGGGAATTGTTTCACCAGGACATATTACCAAGTTTCAGTGTGCTAAATAGATAAGTGCCCCAAAGGGCATACCACTATGTGGTAACTTCCAACTTTAAAACATTCAGCTTAAGCTCCATCATCCAGCAAACCCAACTCCTTGAATTTAATGCTAAGAAGCACCCCACTCCAGTAAGCCTCAGTCTGAAGTCACTCAGCTCCACTTCTGTTAGTCGGCAAGTGCAATTTTCCCAATTAAGTGCCCAGAGGTACCACATTCTGCAAGACAGCCTGCTGCATGAAAGCACCATCTTCATTTGGTTCATGGGTTGGGAAATCCATCACTCTGTTCTGAGCCCTGGCTCCTGGTTCTGCTGCTGCTACTTTGATGTAGCTGTCATCTGGATCCAGGAGGTTCTCTGCACAGGGATCTCTGCACAGAGAATGGCTCCACTGCTGCCTCTTTCTGGTAATGAGACTGTGATTAGAGCCAAACTGTAAATCTGTAGCCAAATTTTATACCACTTTATGCTAGCTTTCCACAAGAGAGAATGCTCTTCACAAGGTAATATTTAACATTCTGTTTCCAACAGTAATCATCATGCCATTGTTTTAAGAGTTACGTAACCCCCTCTAAAATTATAAGCATTTGTAACTGAATGATAAACCTTTACAATTGTGTGTTTGAAGGTTCTCCTTTCCCACTTGCTTATTTATTTATCTATAACCTGCATAACAAACTATGGATAACATTGAGCAGAATGGGACTTCTAGAGTACCTCATGGGCTCATACAGAACCTGCATAGACAAAGAGGCAGTTGTTTCAATAGAACAGAGGATACAGTGTTTTTTTAAAAATACAAAAGATGTGTATCAAGGTTGGAGCTTTTGTTTGCTTGTTTTTCCCCATAGTTTTATTGGCATATAATACACATATCATATAATTCAATTGTTCAATCACAGCAACAAGAGTTTGATAATCATTGAGTCTGTATCTTTTCATCATATTTACTCAATCTGTATTCTGAGCAAATAATCTAAGAATACGGGAGTTTATGTAGAAGAATGAGGCATCAGGATTGGAGGAAGGTTCACTAACAACATTTAATATTATATGAAACAACTGTGCTTGCAAAAAAACAAGAAAACTTCAAGCGCTTTTTAAATGAAAACTGGACTGATAGGTGTTATCATTAATAAGCAGAAAAGATTGGAGTTTTCAAGGATTTAGTTTTACTTGGATCCATAATGAAACCTCATGGAAGGAGCAGATAGAAAATCAAAGACCATTATTACAGTAGGCAAATCTGCCGCACAAGCTCACTTTAAAGTCTTAAAGTGAAAAGATGTCACTTTAAGGACTAAAGCAGGTCTGCGCCCAGCCGTAGTGTTTTCTTTCTTGCTTTTTATGTTTTAGCCATACTATTTTCAAAAGCTTCCTATGCAATGGAGAGCTGGACAATGAAAAAGGAAGACCACAGAAGAATTGCTGCCTTTGGATTATGGTGTAAGGGAAGACTGTTGAAAGTATCAGAGGAATGGGGCTGAGCCCCGGTGGCGTAGTGGTTGTGCGCGGGACTGTGGCCCACTGGGACGGAGGTTCAATTCCAGCAGTGGGGCTGGGCCTCCTACTCCCACCACCGGAGAGCAGTGATGCCCCCCCCCAAAAAAGAAAGTATCAGAGGAATGACTTGCCTGCTAAGCAAACTGCAGTCTTTGATTTTCATGCAAAAGTGCTTCAAGGTCTTTTGGTCCCCAATAATCAAAGTTGTTTCAATAGGCACAGCAAAGGTGGTTAGTGAGCCTTCCTGTTGACGTGGATTGGAATTTAGAAACAAAGATCTCGGTTCTAGGTGTGTTCATCGCTACAGTCTTTTCTTGTTTGCCTTTTTTGCAGGTGGTGCAAATACATGGGCAAATATGTGCAGATATATGATGCATGCAAACATGTTTTAGAAATTAATTCCATTATACTTACCTGGCAGGGGAGACACCAGGATCACGAAATTAGTTATATCACTACCGACAACTTCAACCCATCCTCAGACTACTTCTTCCTGATTCTTATATTTGTAGGTCTCTTCTCCTATAGAAGATCACCATCTCCTGAAAATACTCATGTATTTATTTAGCCATGGATTGTTACCGGCAAGATTAGTCGTTCAAATTCAAGGGCAGGTCCATGGGAGGAGATGAGACTGCCTGTTCCCATAAGGGTTCACAGTGGCTGAAATCTGCAGGAGCCGTTCCGCTCTGTCCTATGAGGTCCTTATGAGTCACGCTAGATAGCAGTGGGTTGGTTTTTGATAAGGCATCTAAAAATAGTTACAGAAACGTAACACCTCCTTTGATCGCCTTTCTTATGTTTGGGGAATTTCCCATCATGTGAGTATTCTCTCCCTAAAGAGACTCCAGAAAACTCTCTTCCCAATCTCCTTTACAAGCTGGGCACAAACGTGAGACCGGGGCTTCCTCTGCTCCATTCGCCCACATGTGATCTCAAGGTCCAGCAGCAATGTGAGAGGAAACGGGCTCTGGCACAAACAGCATCATGTGACTGATAGTGTGCATGTAAGGGAGGTTCTGGAGCTCGGGGTTCACCAGGGTGTTGTGTTTGAGCTCTGCATGAAATGCAATTGGAGCTGACAGCACAAGGCACTGCAATTAAGTCAAGTTGAAGCGCCTGCAAATGGTATCAGCTACTATTAAACCCAGGGGTAGTTAATTCCTCTCATCAGGACGTGCCCTGGGCTGCTAACAGCAAGGTCAGCATTATAAAGCCAGCAGCTGCCTCATGGGAGAAAGACGAGGCTTTCCACTCCTGAAGAGAACCACAGTCTCAGAAATCGCCCCGGGCAGTTCTAAACTCTATTTTTCTTTTTGTACAAGTCAAGTGACCCTCTTAGGTGGATGCCCATCGGTCTCAC
This sequence comes from Nesogale talazaci, assembly GCA_004026705.1. Classification (NCBI taxonomy): domain Eukaryota; kingdom Metazoa; phylum Chordata; class Mammalia; order Afrosoricida; family Tenrecidae; genus Nesogale; species Nesogale talazaci. Next base: position 115,937 of record PVJH01004119.1, on the reverse strand, counting down.
CCTTTGGTAGGGCAATCGTAAATGCCTGGGTGGTTTTGGTCTATATCTGTGGTCCCAAAGCAAACACTAGCAAGGTAGGCTTCCTACTCCTGTAAACACAGCCTAGGAAACCCACAGGGGCAATTCTGACCCGTCCTATAGGCTCCCTGTGAGTCAGCGCCAATGAGTGAAAACCATTCCCTGCACTCCGGACCTCTCAAAATCGGCCCCGTTTGAGATGAGAGAATTTAATGAATCACTTAATTGGGGGCAAGGGTGAGAATGATACTCTGACTGTGATTTTAAAGTATGAGTCTCATGTAAAAGATATATTGATATACTTAAATGTGGAACTCACATTATTTGTCTGGAATATACTTCAAAATAACTTGAAAGAGATGAGAATGGATGAGGTTGAAATAAAATTGGCCTGGGTCGGTAATTGTTGAAGCTGGTTAGGGTACATGAGGGTTCATGATAGCCTTGCTCCTCAAAATGAGGTCTTCCTGAGCATCACCCGGCAACTTGTTTGAGATGCAGCCTCAGACCCTACCCCCGACCTACTGAATCGGAAGTTGTGTGTTAACACGAAATTCTGAGAACTACAGAATTATACTATTGTTCTTGCTTTCATATAGGCTTGAAAATTTGCACAATTGGAACTATAAAAAAAGGATGAAAATAGTGTTGGTGATCTCTAGAGGAAAGAGTAGCAGAGTTTGGACAATACAGATACCCTTCCCCTAGGAATATCATGATCGATCAGTCAGTACCCGAAGTCCCTTCAGGGAAAGTCACTCTGATTGGCACACTGACTTTGCGCTCACTGTAATAAGCATGTCCCTTTGTTCATAGAAGTTACATACGTCTTCTACCCAGCCTCTGCAGTTCTGAGATTTCTATTAGCTCCACTTCTATTAGGGATCTTAGTGCCATGCCAGCCATTGTACTACCACCAATCTTGGTTAGCCGTGTCAGATTACCCAACAGACATGGTAAGCATGTGCTCACTTGTGCTTCCTTACGTATCTACACTGAGCAATTCCACATTTTTCCCACCATCTCAAAGATTCTGCCTCTACACCTGGCTGGCTTCTATCTCTCTCCCAGCCCCACAACACCTCCCCACAGCATCAAAGCCTCTTTTCAAATGTACGGTCCATCACAGAGCTGGAGTTCCCAATACAGAAGCCAAGCCTGGTGCTTACAATCAATCCGTAGTACATATTGTTGTTGGTTTGAAAAGATAGCACTCTTCCTGCCATCAAACTGATTTTGACTCACAGTGTGGCCTTATAGGACAAAGTAGAAGTGCCCCTGTCAGTTGAAGGCCAAATCTTTATGGAAGCAGTGAGCTTCATCTTTCTTCTGTGAGGCAGTCAGTGGTTCTGAACGGCTGACCTGAGGTTAGCAGCCCAATGCATGACCCACTACACCACCAGGGCTCCACAAAGATAACATCACCGCTCCTCCAAGTAGGGCCCCTTACCCATACATTTTTAATGTCCTCAGTGAGTGGAGAGACTGCTGGGCTGACCCGGAGACCCAATTAAATGTGTTGTTTTGGTACAAACAATAAAAAACTTCTGATTCCTTCCTCAATAGTACACCGAAGAAGGTCTCGCATCTCTACTGTGCTTATGAGAGACCATTGTTGAGCCTATATTTCTTTTTTGTATCCCCCCCTTTGAGTCTATATTTCCAAGAGCTATCAGCAAACAATTAGAACTAATCCATGTATGCATGCTGAATCATTCATTTGTGAGTTCTATATTCATGGTCCCAAATCAGTGGACTCTCCTCTATTGAGCTTTCTGCTCTACCCCCCCCGCCCCCTGTCCCAAAATATAGCATCCTTCTGGTGCATGCCCAGGTTCCCCATGTTCCTGATAGCACATATCAGATGAGACCTGCAGTAGCTTCGATTCACTGCAGTAGCTTTGATACACTGCAATAGCTTTGATACATAGCTCTCTTGTTTCCAGGCGCAGGAACTTCTATTTCAGTGTGGGCTGTGGCCCAACCTGACCGTGGGTATTGGTGGTGTCAGTGAATGGTGGAGCTAGGTCTTGAGAAGAACAAGTCATGGAGAAAAGTCTCTTCTTTAGCCAGAAAGGTTGAGGAAATTTGAAGATTCAAGATAGTATTTCTATCTGCATGAGGCTGGATTCTCTAGAGAAGCAGAACCAGTGACTTTTATTTGGGTATCTATATTGAAAGAGATACATCGCAAAAAATGACTCAAAGTTGTAGAGGTGGGTAAATTCAGTCCGATTCAAGTGTGAGGATCAGATGTAAGCTGCAGGCTTCTCCTGACTCCTGTAGCTGCAAGAGCTGATGCACAGGAAGCAGGAAGTTGAAAGAGGAAGACCGCAGGCTGGCGTATACCAAGCTGAATGAATCTCAGGTGGGTTGAATGAATCCAAGCTAAGCAGTCTGCTGATGGTTTCTGGGATCAGCGGACAATAACACACGAAGTTGATGAACCAGATGTAAGACCCAAATGTAACAGTAAAACTCCATTAACTTCCATACACTGTCAATTATCCTGAATGAAAACCCCCTCCATAAATCAAGGCTGTGATGAGATGAAGGAGGTCTGTTCTGCCCACAACTGCTTGACTGCTTCACAGAATACCCCATCTGGAGTTGACTCCATTATATTAGAGAGTGTCAAGGGAAAATACTGGTTCACCCAAGATGATGTAAGACCAACACGGCCGATCACAGTATCCAAGAATTCCCATCACTCTGGTCAGTTTGTCATACTGTGGTGACTTGTGTGTTGCTATGATGCGGGAAACTATGCTACCAGTATTTCGGTGGAACTTTCAAGCTAATACAGAGGAGGACCAAAAAAATCTGGTGATCTACACTTAGAATTGGGCAATTCTAGGGACCATAGCACAATTGTCCATTGTGTAGTGTGGGGAGATGAGCCCCCTAGGTTGGATGACACCCTAGAATGGGCCAATGGACTTTTACATGGTCTTGAAGAGGCCACTCAACTGGGCAACATTTTACTCTTGCACATGGAGTCACCACGAATTGGCGCTCACCCGATGGCAATTAACAAGAAGAACAGCCAAGAGCTCAAGATGCCACTCTTTCCCTTTCAAGCCTAAGCTTGCCATGGTAGACCTGTGAAAGTCAGAGACTTACTCTCCTTTGCACTATGCTGCAGTTATCATCCTATATTTGGATTTAAAGACCTGTCCTATTGCTTGCTATAGAGAAATAAAGTTCTCCTTTCCCATACAGGCCCTCTGGCTTTTAGAACATCCCAAAGCTTGCTAATTAACTACCCTGACCCTATCCTTTTGTGCTTCCAAGGTATCAAGTGCCTTATGGAATGTCACAGCTCCTTGATCACCTAATGTCTTGCTTTACACCCAATTCATCCCCATGAAACAAAAGTGAACGCTGTGCCGCTAGTGCATATCAGGGGTTATTACCTTCCCGCTTCCACCAGAAACCACCTGCCGATGGCTGCGGAGTTGATTTCAACGCATGGTGACCCTGAGAACTGCTCCATGGGATTTTCAAAGTTGTGCTTTGTCAAAAGCAGATAACCACACCTCTCCGAAAGATGCCATTGGAGGGCTGAGCCCCGGTGACAGAGTGGTAGTGTGTGGGATTACGGCCCACAGGGATGGTGGTTCAAATCCAGCAGCAGCTCTCCAGGATCAAGGCTGGGCCTCCCATGTCCACCAGAGGGCAGTGATGCCCCCCTCCAAAAGAGGTGCCATTGGAATCACCAACTGTGGTAGTTACATAATCCAATGTCAATTTGAGGCTATTAAGGGTGCAGGGGTGGAGTTTAGCCTGACAGTCAGGTCACAGCTTGATGAGCTCATTTGGAGGTGCTGAGGAGATAAATTACTCACTGGAGACCAGACCCATGCTCTCTGATTCATCTTCCTGCTCACAAGACCCATGGAGCTATGCTGATAGAGGTAGAGCCTGAAGCTGGAGGAGCCACATGGAGACCCACGTCAGCACTGAGATGCTTCCACCACCACTGGAGCCACAAGATTTTCCACCCACTAGCCTGTGATCTTCCTGCATTCAGCGTCACTTCTTGTGTTTTGCAAGTCTGAAGAGGAATTTATAGACTGGTATCATACATGTGGGCTAATATTGGACTTACGGACTTGAACCAGATAAGCAGGGCTGTTTTCTTAATATAAAATTGTTCAATTATATAAAACTCTTTTTATACACATATAAGTGTCTATCTATTTGTTTCTCTAGTCAACCCGGACTTACACACAAACCTTTGGGTAGGTTAGTAGTTGAACAGGTAGTCCTTTGCACTCCCAAGAACTCCTAACCACCAAGAGAAAAGTCTCTGTGGATTTCTGAAAGGTGAACACTGTAACTCTCAAGTTCTATCTTGGATAGCTACTTTTTTTTGGCATCACTGCACTCTGATGGGAGTAGGAGGCCCAGCCTTGCTCCTGGAGAGCTGCTGCTGGATTTGAACTGCCAGCCCAGTGGGTTGCAGTCCTGCACACAACAACTATGCCACTGAGGCTCAGCCCAGATAGCTACTTTCTAGAAGCACTCTGGCACCAACTCTCTTTACTCACTCTTAGAAAACCTGAAATAAGGAGTGAGGGCTGATCATACACACACACGCATGCACACACACACACACACACACACAGAGCATATGGGACTAGAAGAGTTGGAAAGGACCACCTCTAGATAATCAAAGCGTAAAAAACTGATAAAAAACTTTTGAGTGACACATACCAATTAACACCTGAATTTAACAGAGACACTGTCTTATAGCAAAGGTCAAATTAAAAGCATGCCCTTCTCACCCAGCCAAGCCTGTTGTTTCAGATGGCCTCCACAAAAGCACCATTATGTTAAGCAAAAAGGCCTGAGAACAAGGAAGTAAACTAGGATCAAGAATTTTATTTAGGTGAGAATTTTTGCATATGGAAATGTGCAGAAGTAAAGAGATTAGAAACCCTCTAGACGTTTGAGGAATTAAATAACCAAAGGATTCACAAATCATGCTTTTAAAAAACCTTGGATTTTTCAAGCTTTAAAAGGATCCTGAAGTCCCCCAATTCACTGCAGCTGGCAGCAATCTGTAAGGGTTGTGCAATATGCCCCTGGGATGTGACCAGTCAAACTAGAGAGTAATGAACAAGGTGGGGGGACTCTCCCAGGGGACATTGTGATGGGTCACAGAGAAGCGAGGATGAAATGGCCGTTTGAGAGCAGTATTAACTTCTACTCCAGAAGCATCTTCAGGGTACATTTCAGAATGCCTGCTCACTTGGATTTTATAATTGCTAAGTTATATTGACTTCAGTATTATTCTAATCTTACTTTTTATAAATAGGGGAGCTTATTTGTTTGCTTTGTTTTGCAACTGAAATACTCCTGTCTATGGTCCCCTGTATTCAACTGGGTTCTCTGGAGAAGCAAAACCAGTGATATGTATGAGGGGGTAACCCCCTAAAACCAGGAATTCTTGTTCTTCCCAAAGGTATGTATTCACTTTTTTTTTTTTTAACAAAACATCTTTTTCACCTCCAAAGAATTCTTCATTACACTTAATACATCTGTCAAATCCGTGATTCCATTCTTGGAATCATTTTTGAAACTCATCTGTTTGGGTGACTGGCAGCACCTCCCTCATCATTTTTTTTTCCCTTTACTTCTTCTGCATTATCAAATCGCCGTCCTTTCCTGCCCCTCTGCATTTGCAGAAACAGAAAGAGTCACCCAGCGCAAGGTCAGGGGAGCAAGGTGCTCTGGGTAAAAGAGGCATGCTGGTTTTTGCCAGAAAGTGGTGTGTTGAGATGGCTGCCAGGCCCTTTTTGGTCACATCCTGTTGCACAATCTTTCCAGAGTCTCTGAACACAAAGTTTGATGAACAGTCTGACTTGGTGGATAAACTCCAAATGCACTGTCCCCCTCACATTAAAAAACCAACACGAGCATCTTCTTGAGCTTTGATTTCATGTGAGCAGTTTTTTTGGGTGAGGTGGCAATGGCCTCTTCCACTGATTTGGCTGATATTTGCTTTCGGGATCATAAGAATAGCACAATGTGTTATGACCAGTAATGATGCTGGAAAAAAGTTGGTGTCAATTCAGAGCTGTTTTTTCAAAGAACACCATATGTCCAGTCTAAGCTCTTCTTCCTGGTCAGTCAGAACCCAAGGCACAAATTTCTCAGTGACCCTTCTCATTCCCAAATCTTCCATTAAAAGTCACTAAACTAAGCTCCAAGATAGTCCGGATAACTTCCCCATCTTTTCAGTGTGTGTCAGGCAGGGTTCTCTCAGAGAAATAAAATCAGGACACTAGTAATTCTTTTTAATATATTTATATATAGAGAAAGGTATATAAGATAAGAAAGAAATAGTTAGCTATCTATAAAACAGTACAGATTGCTCGGTGCAACTCACTTGCGTGAGACAGCTAGAAGACTGGCAGTTCTTCAAGTCTTCAGGGCTGCTGAGTAGTCTTCTGTAGAGCAATTCAGGCTATCTGGTCACAGGCAACAAACAGCAGAGCAAGTCACCAACAGTCGGCCAGATGACAGAGTCCAACAGTCCCCAGCTCAAGAGATGTATATCCCAGGAGCGTGGTGAAGTAGGGCTTGAAGGAACCTCAACTCACAGTTCCACAGTCCACGATAGTGTCCCACGGGTAGTGTTATTTGGACATCAAGGCACAGGACCAACAAGGCAGCGGTCTGGTCCAAAGATCCGGAAGCAAGAGAGACGGCGGTCCTCGCTGAGCCCTTCCTATCTCTGCCCTTCAATTCATCCCGTGTGTTCATTGGCCATGCCGTCACAGCAGACCCACCAATCTTCTGTGGCCATGTTGGCATAACAAACCTAGCCATCACACAGTGGTCCATCATTAGTCGTTAAGCACCAGTGGACACATTTTGTCAACATTTTTGTCCATTCAAGAAGTTGATGTCTAGAACAAGAATTGTCATCAATTGACATTTCACCTTTTTTGACATGAGAAAACCACTTCACTCAGGTTTTTCCTCTAGCACTGTCCTTGTAAGCTGTGTTCAACATCACAACAGTTTCTGGGGCATTTTTCATGGGCAGCAAACAAAGTTTCACTGCTGCACACTTCTCTTAAATTGATCATAACAAGACATGAGGTTTGAGTGAAACTGCTTTTATGAAAGAAATTCACTGTGGCATCACTTTCCAGTTGATGCCACTCTGTGCACTAACTCAGAGTGAGTTGCTCAATGCTCACCTAGCAGAAAAAAATGCATATACTATGAAAACTCCACCCAGCAGAGCTTTTTTCCAGTTTCTTTGGGGGGGCACCCCCTCGAATATTTTCATCTACATCTCTATCTCTGTATCAAGAAAATGCTCATGCAAGCAGGTTTCCCCACAACACTCACTGTCATTGACTTGATACTAACTCACAGCAAACCTTAAAGATAGGGTAGAACTGCCCCTGTGCATTTTTAAGACTTACACTTTATGGGAGTGGAAAGTTCCACCTTTATCCCTTGGAGTGGCTGGTGATTTCAAACTACTCACCTTGCAGTCATCAAGCTTGTAACCACTGTATCACCAGGGTTCCTCCAATTAAGGGTAATCTAGTTCAAATCTGTGGGTTAGATGTTAAGGTGGAGGCATCCTCTAGTTTGAGTAGCTCTGGGGACTGCCAAAGCAGGAAGATCATAGGCCATTAGATGTAAAGATGGATGAATCCAATAGCAACCGATCAAACTTTTGGCTGTAGAGTCCAATGAATGAATCCAAGGTTGGCAGGTCAAATGACAGGTAAGAATGCAGGCTGCTGATGGTTCCCAGCATGGGCAGGCAATATGGCAGGATGTTGACTCACGTCCAAAGAACCAGAGGTCAGTGAGCCAAATGCAGGACACAGACCACCAAGAAGAATGGCTCTCCACAGAATCTACTTATCTAGGAAATAAGATACACCTATGAGGAAACTTCCTCTGGACTGAGACAAGTAAAGGATTCACACTTCACCCCAATCCTCCCACAACTGCTTGGCTGCTCCCAGGAGATCCCCTCCTGGAGTTGATCAATATTGTGTTAAGTCACACTGTGGGGGATTACTAAGCTTAAGCACATAGCCAAGTTGACATAAAACCCACATCCGGCATTCCATAGTGTGGTGGCTAAGCAACTGAATTCCAGCCAATTAGACTATGAGAGCAGTAGATAGACACCACTTCCAAACCTGATCCACAAAAAGCCTTTTTCTTTCACGCCTCTATACCACACCTCACAGAAGGTGGGTGGAATAGGGATGACCCTTGAGGGTTTTTGAGAAGCTATGTCCTGAAAGACGACAGAGCTTGTCAGTGTAGTCTCTGAGTAGCCAAGTGCCTGTTCCAGAAACGTATTCCCCGACCCATAGAACAGAATGCTTAATCATTTGCTAAGGAGTAGAACTGCTCCACAGGGTTTTCTTGACTGTAACCTTTCCTTCCTTCTGGGGATACTGTGTGGTTACCTTGCCAACCTTTAGGATAGTCGTCAAGACAAGTGGTGCTATTCAAGGACCCGTCTCTGTCCAGTCCTGTGAGGTGTGCAAGATGTGCCTCCAGTAACACATACTGACCGTTAGAAGCCCTGGGCATCATTCAAAAGCCAGCGTCACGGCTTCTAGAATCATAGCCTCACACAAGCCACCACAGTATGACATCTGACAGATGAGAGAGGTGTGAGCAGAGCCAACATGCTTTTCATTTCATTGATCATGATTTTTTTTTTGGTGGCATCACTGCCCTGGTGGGAGTAGGAAGCCCAACCTTGCTTCTGAAGAGCCACTGCTGGATTTGAACTGTCAACCCTTTGGGCTGCAGTCCCGCACACAACCACTACGCCACCAGGGCTCAGCCAATCATGATTTTTGTTGGTTAATTCTACTCGTATTTTCTTCCAAATGTGGTCCATTTTGACATTTTCCTGTCTAATGCTCATGTTCTTGATCCTCATTCATTTCTGTACAAATTTTAAGCACAATACCCCTTGTGTGTGCTGTCTCTGATCCTGTCAGTATTTAAAGTCCTCGGTGGTTGAGCAGCATTGTTTCTCTCTGCTGACTCTTGTTTGTGGTGACTTGCTCGCTTGCGATTTGGCAGATTGTTGTCATGGGTTGATGTTTGCCTAAGCTTTTCGGGCTGGCTGGTGGGACCAGTGCTGAGAACGGATTCCTCTGGAGAAGTATGAACATTTACTTCTCCAAGACACCCCAGGCTATTACAGTGAAACCTGCGAGAGCCGAGACCAGGCAGAACTGCCAGCTTCTCCCTTTGAGAGTGACGATACCTTTTTCTATCCCCCTCCCTCAAACACCCAGCGGGTCTTCCTCCTCTGACCTCTTACACAGGTTCCAGCTTTCACAGACTTTACTGTACCGGCCTGGCATCATTGAAGATGAAATGTTCGATTTGAATTTTCTTCAACTATCTGGACAGTAAAAGAGGCCTGGCGGCGTAGTGGGTTATATACTGGGCTGTTACCCACAGACAGGGTCAGTGATTTGAATCCATGCAGGTGCTCTGAGGGAGAAAGAAGAGGTTGTCTGCTCTTAGAAAGATTTGAAGCAGTGTAAAGCCCATGGGGTAGTCCTCCTTTGCTTTTAAGGGTCATCCAATAAATGGCATTGGATGGGTGGGAACAGGAGAGTAAAGGCGTGGCACATGGGTTAAAATTTGGGCTGCTCCACATGGAAGAAACACATCAACCTGTGTGACCACGAGGTGTCAAAGAGATCAGACATCAGGCATCAAAACACTAAAAATTATATCATTGTGAATGAGGGGTGTACAGATTGGGCACCCAACGCCCATCTGTAGTTAACAGTACATCCCCTTAGAGAAGGGTCACAGGGAGGAGACAAGTCAGTCTAGGTACAGTGTAGCACTGATGAAACATACAACTTTCCTCTAGTTCTTCAATGCTTCCTTCCCCCAACTATCATGATCCCAATTCTACCTTACAAATTCAGTTAGACCAGGTACAGGCAGGAACCAGAAACATAGGGATCCAGAACAGGTGATTGATCCCTTTAGGACCAGTGGTAAGATTGGTGATACTGGGAGGCTGGAGGGAAGGTGGGTAGAAAGGGAGAACGGATTACAATGATCTATACATAAGCTCTTCCCTGGGGTACTGACAACAGGGAAGTGGATTAAGGGATACATCAGACAGTGTAAGACATGGCAAAATAATAATAATTTGTAAATTATCAAGGGATCAAGAGGGAGGGATAGTGGGGAGGAAGGGGAAAAATGAGAAGCTGATACCAAGGACTTAAAAACAAAGCAAGTGTTTTGAGAATGAGGATGGCAACAAGCGTACGAATGTGCTTGACATACAATGGATGGGTGTATGGATTGCGATAAAAGTTGTATGCGCCCCCAGTAAAATGATTTAGAGAGAGAGAGAGAGAGAGAGAGAGAGAAGAGAGATTTGGGCTGCGAATGGCAAGCTTGGCCATTCAAAAGCATCAGCAGGAGGAAAACACGGCAGCCTGCTTCTGTAATTACAAAGAGCCTCAAAAACTCTATGGAACTATTCTACTCTGTCATATAGCATAGCTATGAGTCAGAATTGACTCAATGTCAGCAATTTTGGTTTGGAGGTACTGCATAACCATGGTAGTATAAATTCAGTGTGAGGTAAATATGTAATTATAAATCCTCTGAGGAGTCTTCTCTAATATGATTTTCACTCAGAGTTGAAGCTGAAATGAGCTGATTATTATTTGGGGGGGGGGTTTGCTGCTGAACTTTGAGCAACAATCTAACTTTTCCCATCACTGCCCTGGTGGGAGTAGGAAACCCAGCCTTGCTCCTGGAGAGCTGCTGCTGGATTTGAACTGTCAACCCTGTGGGCCGCAGTCCCATACACAACCACTAGGCCACCAGGGTTCAGCCCCTTTCCCAGTCTTAAATGAGAACCTATCTTTGGGATCTGCTGTGAGCATTAAATAACACATGTGACATGCTTAGATTGTGCGTGATGTACATGAAACTCTCCATAAATGTCATTTGTTTTGCTGTTCACAAGGCAAATTCTAGACCCCCTACCATTAGAGAATGAAAACAGACTGTGAGGAGAAAGAGAAAACTGATCACAATAGTCTACTGATAACCCCCTCCTGGGGGATAGATAACAGAAAAATGGTGAAGGGAGAAATCGGTCAGTGCAAGTCAAGAAAAATAACAATAATTTATAAATTATCAAGGGTTCACGAGGGAAGAAGGGTGGGAGAGGGCGGGGACCAAAAAGAAAAACTGATACCAAGGACTCAAGTAGAAAGCAAGTGTTTGGAGAATGATGATGGCAACTGTGACAGTCATGTAATCTTGTGTCAATTTGAGGATTATGAGTGGAGGGGTGGAGTCTAGCCTGTCAATCTAGAGATAACCTATGAGACCTCTGTGTGGGCGTGGGTTTCTCCTGAGAATTCTGGGGAATCTGGTCATATTTTCTCCTTGGAGGTAAGACACTCACAACTCAGTCCCTTAGAGATGCTCTACTGATTAGACACAAGGCTGACTCCCTGTGAGACATCCCGGAGGAGAAGCCGCATGGGATTACCCTTATGGAACCAGACCTCTAGAGCCGAAAAAGCCACATAGAAGTCCTGCCAGTGCTGAGATGCTTGAGAAGCCACAGAGAGGCCCCTGCTAATGCTGAGATGCTTCTACCACCACTGAACACACAAGACTCTGCACTCACTGGCCTGTGATGGTCCTGGTGTTGTTGCATGTGCTTCATGAGTCTGAAAAGGACTTTATAGATTGGTATCAGACATATAGGCTAATATTGGACTTATGACTTAGGACTGGACTGTGCTGGGATGCTTCCTCAATGTTCAATTGCTCTTGTTTGTAAACCTCTTATATACATATGAGTGTTTATGATTTTGTTTCTCTAGTCTACCCAGACTAACACAGCAACACATGTATAAGAGTACTTGACATGCAGGGGACCTTGGCTGGGGAGGAGGAAGGCATGGGCAGGGCAGCCACCTGACCTTGGAGGGCCCTTGGGGTGATCAGGCTAGGGCACTGCATGGTGGTGGGAGGTGGGTACTCACAGATCAAACACCAGGAACATGAAGCTAGAAGACTTGTAGGAATTGATGAGATGGCTAGCTGACTGGCTTGTGATCAGAGTTGTATGAGCCCCCATTAAATGATTTTTTTAAAAAGAAAAGTAACCATGTATGATAGATGTGAGTTCCTGTGGTTCATACTCTACCATGGACTACAAGGAAACTAGTGTCTGAGGAAGTCAGAAGTGAAGATCCTTGTCTATTTTCTGAGCACTCTGGCAACAACACCCAGGTGCCTCATTTGGGCTTCTCCTCTGGGGTCAGAGAAGATCTGGACTGCTCAATCTCATGTTGTTCAGAATGCTAGAGCTTAATACACATGCAAAACTCAGTCGACTAGCCAGCCACATGGCACCTCTCTCATCAGACTGCATGTAGAGATTAAGAGCAGGGCCATGAACTCCATTTGGAGTGAGCCATCCTTCGTGCTGCCCATAAGACAGAAAGAAGCTTCCGGACCCTGTGTGTCAGTTGACTAGCCCTGCCCCTTCCTGTCCTCTTCTTTCCACCTCCATTGATCTGTGGCTTTTTTAAAATACCTCCTTCCCTGGGCAACACAAGTGGTTTCCCAGACTTGGGGGCTAGGCAGAGATGTGTGGGAATCAGATGTCTCCAGATTTGTTTGAGTAGCTGTCTCATATGCGTTAGAAGGAGCCTTGGTGGCGTGGTAGGTGAACTGCTAGCAAAAATCACCAGCAGTTCAAATCCATCAGCTTGCTCCGTGGGAGCAAGATGTGAGCGTCTGCGTCTGTAAAAATTAGAGCTTTGGGCTGAGCCCCGGTGGCGTCGTGGTTGTGCGCGGGGCTGCGGCGCACTGGGATGGAGGTTCAATTCCAGCTCACAGGAGTAAAGGCTGGGCCTCCTACTCCCACCACCAGAGGGCAATGATGCCTAATTTAAAAAAAAAATAGAGCTTTGAAAAACTCTATAAGGCAGTTCTGCTCTCTCTTCCAAGGCCACTGTGAGTTGGAATCGACTCTTTAGAAATAGTTTTGTGTTTTATTTTGTTTTGTTTCTAACATGTAATGTGGATTGAAATTTGGCCTCCCCAAACGCATATGACAAATGCTAGCCACTCTGCCTGCACTTATGACTCCATTTGGGAATGGATTGCCTTTGCCATGTTCATTTGCCGAGACCACTAGGGTAAGACTTATCTTGAGCCAATCTCTTTTGAAAGTTTCATGAAGTCAGAAAAAGAGGCAAAGGTGGGGGAGGGAGATGCCTGGCTACATGAGAATCACCCAGAAGCAGAAGCTCAGAGACAAGGACCTTCCTGCCAAGCCAACAGGGAATGAAAGCCTTCCCGTAGAGCTGGAAGCTTGAATTCAGAGTTATCGTCTCCTGAATGTGGAAAAATAGTTTGTTAAAGCCATCCACGTGTGGTAGTTCTGTCATGGCAATTGTAGATATCCAAGGCGGCATGTATTAGGACGTCGCAGGTGATATGGGCTGGTAACCAAAGGGCCAGAGTTTTGAATTCCCCCAGTGGTCCCTCAGAAGACAGGCCAGGTGATCGACCTTCAAACACCTGGCTATCAAGAATTCCGTGGGGCACAGTTTTACTTTGGCACACTTGGGGGTGCCATGAGTCAGAATGGGCTTGATGACATTGAGGTCTTCGTTGGTCATTAGTCATCACATATCAAGCACACAGCAGGTGTTTTCATGTAACCCCTCGCTGAATTTTTACAATGTCTCTCTCAGGTGTTCCCATACCTAGTTTGTGAGGGAAGTACGCTCAAAGACTTACTTAAAATTGTACTGTTAACGTGTGTTGGGGTTAGGAAGACATGACCAAAGAGGGCAGGGTTTTGTCTTATCCCCCTTCTAGCTAACTTACTTCGGACATGTCCTCAGGAAAGAAAGACCAAGACTAGAAAAGGACTTCCGGGTTGGTAAAGTCACTGAAAAGAAATGGAACCCTCAAGGACATAGACCAACCCTATAACCAAAACAATGGACCCAAACAGCCCCAAACACGAAGCTCACAGAGCACCAGGCAGCATTTAGTCTATTAAATGGAAAGCTGCCTTGACCGTAACTGACAGGAACGTAATTGAGAGACACCAAACTCAGGACTCACTACATTGCAGCCTGCAATCTCTGAAAAGCAAAGATCCCGATCTGAGTTCGTGTTGTTGTCAGGTGCCCCAGGCACCTATGTTAGGTGTTTGGTTCCAACTCGTAGGGCCCCTGTGCACTGCAGAATGCAACGCCACCTAGTCCTGTGCTGTCCTCACCAGGGTTCCGAGGTTTGAGCCTCTCACTGCAGCCACTGTATCACTTCATCTTGTCAAGGGACTTCCTATTCGCCCCTGTCCCTCTACTTGACCAAACATGGTGTCTTTTTCCAGGGACTAGCCTCTAGTCTCTCCTGACAACATGACCAGAGTGAGTCCAAGTCTTGCTAGCCTTGTTTCTAAGAAGCATTCTGGCTGTACTTCAAAACAAGACAGATTTGTTTGCTCTTTGGGCAGCCTATGTTACTTTCAATATTCTCTGCCAGCTTGATTTTCTTTTGGCTTCTTTATTCGATGTCCAACTTTCAACTGCATATGAGGTAAATGAAAAAACCATGGCTTGAATCAGGTGCACCTTAAACTAACATCCTCAAACTAACATCCTTGCTACTGGTATGACTGAAATTATATACAAAGGTGGGAGGGGGCCTAGTTTTAAAAGCTTTTTGGGTAAATTCCATTATATTTTCATTGTATTTCCATGAACCTTTGGAAGCCCCCTCATTTACATATCTATGCATATGTGCATATTGTCCTGTTTATCTTTGTGACTCCAGGGGCAGGCATTTGCAGACTGGAATAGCAGTACTTGAACCCAGTCCTTCTGGTCCAAACCATTCCACTACATTCTCTGCTGTGCCTGCTTTTATGCCTACGAATGCTCGAAGAGGTTGGGTGTCTAACTACCATGTATCCCTGCTCAAGCCACACGTTGGCTCTGTCCCACTGTGTGTGTGAAAGGCTTTGTCACTCTTGCCGATCTCTCCAAGCCCATACTCTGTCTGGTCTGATTCACTGGCATGCCATGTAAGAAGGAAATGAAGGGTAATGCTGTTGCTCAGTGCCACTAGACCAATGCTCGGATGCAAAGAAATTCTGAATGCAGTTGCCTTTCTTTGTCCTAAATTCTTTGTTGGGACTTGGCAACGTACTTCAGGCTCCTCCTGACCATCTCTCTGGACTGCTGGCCAAATCTCACAGCTGTCTTCCTAGGCGGTGTCACCTGGCCCTCTCCCCACTTCTTGGGAAACAGGAGAGCAGACAACTGGAGGATTAAAATAACAACAAAGGCTTCCCCCTCAACTGTTTGAGATTTCTGGGATGCCTGCAGGTCAGGAGAGGAACCAAGGGCCTGGATGAGTCCTAGGACTTCAATGTGCGGGAAGTCAAATCCTGGTCTTTCCTAGGGTCATTGTAGTTCTTTGGAGTTGGCCTGAGCAGTGGCACTGGGAAGTGAGTCAAAGGAAAGGTGACACCTGCCAGACATTCTTCGATGTTCGCTGACTGATCTGATCACCTGAGCTTTGAGAGTTCCGTTTTTTCCTGAGGGATTATTTAGGCTAAATTCTCCCTTTGCATATGGGTCTTAACAGGCAAGCAAACCCTTGTCTCCCAAACTTGGGACTTCAGGGAAGTGAGGAGAAAAGGATAAATTTGAGAGGTGAATGAAAAAAAGAAGACAGGAAGCGTGGCCCAGAGAAGAAAATAGAGCGGCGCATGCTCTGTGGGGCATGCTTTCTTTTTTGTAGGAAATGACAATGGAGGCAATTCTCTAAGGAGGGGATACTTCTCTTTGGGTTTTGTTCATTATTTCTGGTGTGCTTGTTCCACGTGAATTATTCAGTTTCCTTTGTCTATTTGGACCCAGACTATTGTTCTTATTATTGAATCTATACTGGGTTCTGTGGTGTGACCTTGGATCCAGAGCTCCTCACTCATGCTCCAGCCTCTCCACAGTACTCAAGGGCTCTGCTGGGGCTGGACCCTCCAGGCACCCGCCCATAGAAGCGAAGCTCCAGTTCTGCCAAGGGCAACTTGTAGGGAAAGCATCCAGAAACTGATCCGGCCCTCAATATTGCTATGATGAGTCTATTTACAATTTCAGGCTTATTTAGCCTTGGTGAATCAACTGTGACCTTAGCCTCTCAAAGTTGGCATGTCAGCCTGGATTCTAAAGACTGTCATATGCCCCCCCCTTCCAACTCCCCCCCCTCCTGGGTGCCTGCTCCAAGAAGCCAGAGCCTTGAAGACTCAGAATCTGAAAAGACCCTGAAGAGCACAACCACCCAATCAAACTTGCTGCCCCTGTGTCGATGCCAACTCACGGAGATGCTCTAGGACACGGTAGCACTGCCCCTGCAAGTTTCTGAGAGTGGAACCCTTTACAGGAACAGAAAGCCCCATCTTTTCCCTAAGGAGTGCCTGGTGATTTCAAACTGCCAGCCTTTCAAACTGCGAGGGTTACACAGCCCTGCTGAGTGGTGATGCACTTGGATTTAGAGATGGGGCCCTCGGGTCAATAGCCTGATCCTTCATCCCCATTTCCACTTTACGGGAAAATGTTTTTCAATGGTGACTGTGGAAAGCATAGGCTATTAATATGGCCCTTTCTAGCCATCATCCCTTTTGTGATTATGGCAGTCATGTACTCGTGTGTCAATTTCATGATTGGGAGTCTAGGGATGGAGTCTAGCCTGTCAATCTGGAGATAGCCAATGAGGTCTCTGTGTGGGCATGGCTTTCTCCTGAAAATTCTGGGAAGTCTTGCATTATTTCCCAATTGGAGAAGAGAGACTTGACTCAGTCTCTGGGAGTCGGTCTACCGACAAGACAAGATGATGTCAAGCTGATAGATGCTAAGTCCCAGAAACTGGAGAAGCTGCAGAAGAAGGCACATGATCTTGCCCTGATTGAACCAGACCTCTGGGGCTGGAGAAGCCACAGAGAGACCCCTGCCAGTGCTGAGATGCTTCTACTGCCAATGGATACTGCTGATGGACCCTGAGCCCTGGAAACAAGGAGCCACGAGGAGACCCCTGCCAGGGCTAGGATGCTTCTACTGCACATGCTTTGTGAGTCAGAAGGAGACTTTATAGACTGGTTTCGGACATATGGGCTAATATCAGACTTAAGACCTTGGACTGGAGTGGGTTGCGATGCTTTTTCAATGTTCCATTCTATATGTGTGCTTATGAATTTGTTTCTCTAGTCTACCCGGACTAACACAGTAATGCACTATAAATTCTCAACTCTATGCCTATGGTTATAATCCCATTTTGGAGAGAGTTCTCTGCTATACTAATGAATGGAAGGTGGGATATATTCTGAGTCTTCACCTCACTAAAGTGTATGAGCCAAGTCACCCTCCCTTGCTTCCTTGGAGATATAATCTGCTGAAAGACAAAAGTCACACCTCCATCCAACCATTGCTCAGTGTCTAAGGGCCATCCCAAACACAGAGAAACCCCAGGACCATGAAGGGGAGGACCACCTGTGGAGCACGTTCTGGATCGCTGCCTGTCATGGCAGAAGCCGAGTCAAGAGGCCCCAGAGGCTGCCACATGGAGACCATGAGACAGAACAGAGGTGCTGCGACAAGACTATGAGACTGTGGGCGGAGCAGCAGGCTGGCTTCCTGACCCATGGAGGCAGAGGCCAAGGAACCCTATGACTGAGAGGTGCTGGGGACCAGTGATTGTATCCTTCCTGATTGTATCCTTTCCTGATGCTGGCTTGGGGAACCTGTTAACTGCCCTAATAACCCCCCTTACTCGTGAGCATTATCTGTGAGTTCTATATAGCCATTGCAGGGGATGGATGAAGCCACCAGAAAAGTGGAGCATCTCGGGAGCAAAGGTCAGTGTCAGAATAGAATCAAGAGGGCTGTCTTAACTCTGCATGTAGCCTGGGAAAGTCACACAGGGCCGGCTCATGTTGACTCAGTGGGGAAGGCCATTCACTTCACCATGACTTGGAAGCTTCTCTCCAGTCCACCCGCCTATCAGCAGCCGTGAGAGACTTGTCAGGGTTTTGGTGTCATACATCATGGCAAATGCCACCACTTAATGTGTGGGTATTTGTAAGACGGATTTTTTTTTTTAAGATCTAATTTTTGGCATGCATACAGACACCACCCTGCAGATGCATCTCTTAGGGAAGATCTCTTTCTAGAGCCAAACCCTCCTGTACCCCCTGGTCGCTTCTCTGCTGACACTCCACCCCGCACCCCCACTATGCACAATGGCAAGTCCTCGCACTGAAGTGCTAGGACCCTGGGAGAAACTCGGTCTGAAGTCCGGTGACCAAATGTCCCAGCCGCGCGTGGCTCCCAGCACGGACAGCGATCGGATTTCGCGTAGCCGCCCAGCTCCCCCAACTCTTCTCCCCGCCCGCCGGGGGAACCCCCGAAGCCAATCAGAGCGTCGGGAAGCTCGGGGTTGTAGAGTCCCGAGCCCCGGGACCCGCCCCTCTTTGTTGCGGTGGCCAATGGACGCATTCGGAACATCGGCGGCTGCCCGGGTGACTCGGTTATATGTCACAGAATAACATTCGAGAATGGAAAATGGAATGAGGCGACGTCCGCAGCTGCAGGAGCCGCCGCCGCCGCCTCCGCGAGAGGCTCTGCAGGGATGAAGTCGGCCGGCCCTAGGTAGGTCCGCGGAGCTGCGGCGCGCCCCGCCCGCAGCCGTCCCTGCGGGCGCCGGGCGCTGGAACTCGGGGACGCGGTGGGGCGGAGGCTCTGGCGCCGCAGACGCGGGTCGGGCTGGCCTCCTGGGCCGCCCGGCTCCGGGAGCGCTGCCGGGAAGGAAGCCCCGGGGGTCGCGTGCGCCCGCCGCGGCGATAGCGCCCTCGCGCCGGCCCGGGGCGCACACGTGCCGCTCGGTCCTCGGCGCGCTCGTCGTCCTGCCAAACCCGGGACCAAGAGGCGCGCGGGGCGCCGGGGGTCCCTCCTGCCCCTCCCCGCGGCACCGGCTGCCTTTCTTCTTCCTCCGCCGTCCACTCCGCACCCCCACGCGCCCGGCGGGGGAGCGGGCGGGCGGGCTCCCTCCCCCGCGGGGCCGCCGCTTTGTGGCCATCGCGAAGCCGGCTTTCTAGGTAGTTGCAGGGTGGGAGGCTGCCTTCAGTGGCACGGGGAAGGGGGGCTGTCAGAGGGTCCCGGGGGCGAGGTGCGGAGACACCCCGCAGCCCCCGGGCTCGGATTGGGCTCGGACCGCGGCTGGATCCCGCTGAGCTGGCTGTCTGCCGTGTCTGCCCCGTTTGCAGGCACTGCCCGTGAGCCGGGTCCCGGCCGCCCGCCTGCTTGGAGCTCCAGCCGCCGCTCCCCCTTCCCGCGTCCTGCGGCAGCGCCAGGCATGGAGAAGCCCGCCCCCGCGGGGCGCTGATCCCCGCGCCGCGCCCGCGCGCACACGCCCCCCGCAGCCGCCGCCGCCGCCGCGCCTGCTGGGCGCCCCGCTCCCGCCCGGCCCGGCCCGGCCCCACCATGACCGGCTCGGCGGCCGACACTCACCACTGCCCCCACCCCAAAGGCGCCAAAGGCACCCGGTCCCGGAGCAGCCACGCGCGGCCCGTGAGCCTCGCCACGAGCGGGGGCTCGGAAGAGGAGGACAAAGACGGCGGGGTGCTGTTTCACGTGAACAAGAGCGGCTTCCCCATCGACAGCCACACCTGGGAGCGCATGTGGATGCACGTGGCCAAGGTGCACCCCAAGGGGGGAGAAATGGTGGGCGCCATCAGGAACGCCACCTTCTTGGCTAAGGTCAGTGGCTCGGAGAGAGAGGAGGGGCGGCAGGCAGGGATGGGACCATTTCACAAGCACATCCCATTCTCCTGGATGGGCTGCAAACTCCCATCCCGGTTCTCTACCTGTCGCTACCCCGCCCCCTCCTCTCCTGCTTAATTGAGATTTTTTTTGTGGAAATGGGGGAGGGAA